>JAVTVY010056759.1:0-28710 GCA_036873755.1 Hanleya hanleyi | reverse complement strand
ACCCACCTTCCACCATCACCATTTTACCGTATAAAGGTCAGTTTTTAGGGTAGGTGTATTCAATTTGACTTACCTGACCTGCCTGCCTGCCTCCTACCTGCCTGCCTGCCTGCTTGCCTATCCGCTTGTATGAGACGAAAAGCATGAGACGTGGAGAAGATTTTCCCTTTGACCCAGCAGTACCTCCGGTTGAAGTCTTGCCTGAAGATGAGCGTGTCAGGGACATTTATCAACGTCACTGGGGTACCATACGCCATTGTTTCCACCGTGACCGTCGTCTATTGGACTTGTATAATTTTCGGTTGGAGGACCTCACGTATCTGTCTACTTACGTCGAGAACATTTTTACAGATCAGGTCACTGCCTTCAAATTGAATGTGACATTTGGGTATATCTTACGGCACAAAAAGACGGACCAACTGCGGTATTTCTATCCCAGTAATAATTCGTATGTGTTTGACCAGCCATTCACGATCACGGATGTGATTTCTCTGGAGCCACTCATCGACCAATTGACTACGTTGGATCCATTGGAATGGGCCCGGTTGCAACGCCCCAATACCCAATGGCTGGTGGAAATGGTGACCAACGTCACATTTTTCGTCACGAAAATGAGAGATCATCCTATCGGTGCTCCTGTACTACTCCCTCCTTGGCTGCTTCATCGACCCGGACTGTATGCATTAACAGGAGGGGCAAAGGGACCCTACAAAGACCGGAAATGTCTGTTTCGGTGTTTGGCCGTGCATGTGGACGAGTGTGACCCCAAGGCTTGTGACAAAGTGGCCAATGACTATTGGGAACAGTATTTAGAACAGCAAGACTTGGATGAGCGGCACTTCCGTGGAGTGCCGTTCAAGAATTTGGATGACGTGGAAACATTGTTTGACATTAATATCTTTGTCTATCGATTACGATGCGAGGACGATACATTTGTGGCTGAATTGGTTCGGCGATCAACAGAACGGTATGCTGCTACGATGAAAGTCAATGTCTTCGACAACGGTGGGGTGAGTCATTTTTCGCTCATCTCCAATATGAGCCAGTACGCTCAGTCTTTCAGTTGTGGTCAATGCCATCGGGTCTTCAAAGAATCGTCCAAATTACATCGCCACGAGAAAATCTGTGACAACAGTGTCAAGCGAGTATATCCGGGTGGCGTGTATCATAATACGCCTACTATTTTCCAGGAACTGGCCGATGAGGGTGTGATGATACCGGAAGAGGACCGTTATTTTCCCTACCGGGCGTGTTACGATTTTGAGGCCCTGTTGGAGCCCATGGACATGTTTTCAGCGAAAACGCGGTGGACGCAGCGCCATATTCCTCTGAGTGTCAGTATTTCCAGCAACGTACCTGGCTATGACGCTGCTCCGGTGTGTTTCGTGTCCACGGGGGAATCCCATGAGTTGATCACCCGCATGATGGAGTATTTAGAGCAAGTCAGTGCGGCTAGTACGGAATTGTTGGTGGCCAAGTTTCAGGACGTACTGGACCAACTGGACGACCGCATTCCTGTACCCGGTGTATCGTTCAGCGACGATGAAGAGTCCGAGTCCGAGTCCGAGTCCGAGTCCCTGCAGTCGCAGGATGTCCCCCTACCTAAACCGTATGCGGAAAAACTGAAAGCCCGGTTCCTACAATACCTAGGCCAGTTACCGGTGCTCGGGTTTAATTCTGGCCGTTACGACCTCAACATGGTGAAAGAATTTCTCTACCCTTACTTGGCCCAGGCGAATACCCTCAAGTGCGTGATCAAGAAGATCAACAACCACATGGCCCTCACCACCACATCACTGCATTTCCTGGATGTACGGAACTATTTAGCTCCTAATTGTAGCTATGATCAGTGGGTCAAGGCCTATAACTGTGCACAAACCAAAGGGAGGTTCCATTACACGTATATATCATCGCTCGACCGTTTGCAGGAAACACAGTTGCCATCCCGGCACGCCTTCTTTGATGATTTGAAGCAAGTGGAATGTCCGGAAGACACGTACCGCGAACTACAGCAGGTATGGAACGATGAACATATGCAGACCTTGCGAGATTTCCTGGTGTGGTATAACAACCTAGATGTGGTTCCCTTTCTCGAAGCGGCCGAGAAAATGGTGCAACTCTTTCGTCGCCAAATGCATGTGGACATATTCAAGGAGTGCTTAAGTTTACCCGGTCTGGCGCTTCGCCATTTGTTTCAAGAGTGTTCCACCTACTTCTCGTTGGTACAACAGAAAGATGCAGACATGCATGAATGTCTGAAGAAGAACATTGTGGGCGGCCCTAGCCTTATTTTTCACCGCTACCATGAGAAGGATGTGACTACTCTCCCCAGTGGGAAACCCTGTGCCAAAATCATTGGGTTTGACGCGAATGCCTTGTACTTGTGGTCGCTCGCCCAACCCATGCCCAGCGGTCATTATACGCGTTGGTTGGCAGAAGGTCGGCATTTTACACCGCAACGGACACCTTACAAACATCTCGCCGACCAGTGGTTGGACTGGGAAGCCTATCGACGGGGAATTTATATTCGTCACCCGACCAACGCCACAGAGAAGCGGATAGGAGATCGCCGACTCCCCGTCGATGGGTTTGCCCTTGTACAAGGAACACCGACCGTATTCCAATTTTACGGCTGTTACTGGCACGGCCACGAATGTCATTTCAGCGCTGGACGCTTCAATGAGCGACGTGGAAAATCGGCGGAAGAATTACGGGACGAAGTAGTGGCCAACGGAGATTATGTCAAAGAGCGAGGATTCCATCTGATTGAGATGTGGGAGTGTGAATTTCACACGATGTGCCAGGCCCTGCCCCATTTACAACGGTTCCTAAAAGAACGTGAGTACCCCTTGAGTCGTCGGCGACTGCTGAGTCTGCCCCAGATGTTGGACGCCATTCGTTCGGGACAGCTCTACGGCTTTGTAGAATGTGATGTGCATGTTCCCGACACTCTCAAGCCCCTCTTCGCCCAGTGTCCGCCTATCTTCAAGAACACGCTGGTGGGACGGGCTGACATTGGAGAGACCATGAGGACCTACGCAGAGCAGCATGAAGTACTTCAGCAACCACGCCGTATGTTGATTGGAAGTATGTGGGCCGAGAAAATCTTGCTGGGCACGCCCTTACTGCAGTGGTACATGAACCACGGTTTGGAAATTACTCAAATATATCAAGTGATACAGTACGTACCCGAGGCTTGTTTTGCGGAGAATGCCGACCTCGTGACGAAGGCCCGTCGTCAAGGTGATCAAGACCCGAGTCAGGCCATCATGGCTGAATGTTGGAAGCTCACTGGGAATGGTTATTATGGAAAAACAGTTACGAACCAGGATAAGCACGTCAACGTGAACATTTGTACTACTACCCAAGCCCGCAAAAAAGTGAATTCTCCTCTGTTTCGGTCCGTGGAGGTGATCGATGACGACACCTATGAAGTCACTTCAGCCAAGAAGACTATCCGGTACAATTTACCCCTGCAGATTGGATGTATGGTCTATCAGGTGGCCAAGCTGAGGATGCTGGAATTCATATACGATTTTATGGGTGTGTATTTTAATCCCTCAGACTGGCAACTCATGGAAATGGACACAGATTCGGCCTACATGGCCGTCTCCAACGCCGATTGGGAGTCACTTGTGAAACCCGAGTTACGGGATCAGTATGAAGCGGACCGTGAATTGTGGCTGCCTCGACGCGATCACTACCAGTACGACAAGCGGACACCCGGCCTGTTTAAGCTAGAGTGGAGTGGGGATGCTATGATTGCGCTCTCCTCTAAGACCTACTACTGTTACGGAGGAGACGGAGGAGCGGAAAATAAATTTAGTTGTAAAGGCGTCAACCGACGTGACCCTGCCATCGACAAAGCTCTCTACCTGGGTGTATTGCAAAGCCAGGCCAGTGCGAGTGGCACTAACCGAGGATTCCGGGTCGTCGACCACCAGATGCGCACCTATATCCAGCAACGAGACGCCTTTACTTTCTTTTATCCCAAACGAAAAGTATTGGCCGACGGTGTGAGCACTACCTACTTGGACTTGTAAAAAACAAATGTGGAACTATAACTGTTGATACACGAGTTATAAAACTGTAAAAGTCAGGATGGCCGAGTGGTCTAAGGCGCCTGTGTGTAAATGCAGGTCGGCGAATGCTGTCGTAGGTTCGAATCCTACTCCTGGCAGAACTTTTTTGTACCTTAACCCTACTATTTTGTACCCTGTATTCTATTTGTATAGTCTAATCCTTGCTTGTTGACTTAAATAAAGAGAAAAAGTCAAAACCCATCATTGTGTTTTTTCCATCTTTTATTCAACAATGAACGTCAGAACAACAACGTCATAACAATAACAATAAACAAGGGGTCTGCGCGCACGCGCAGTACATTTTTTTAAGTTAACCAGAGAAATGGCGCATGCACATTAAAACGAGAGGCCGTCCAGTCATAGACCAGGACATCACGGTCTTCGGCTTGACAATAATCATCAAACATATGTACAATGGTGGGCACAGAATGTCCTCTACTCCGGTGAGTGAGATAAAACACACAATACTGTCCGCACACACTACTCAAGGGGCCTTGTAATCTTTGCGTATTCCAACGCCACTCGGTCGTAGAGACGTCCATGAATTTCACCAAATCGTCCTGCAGGGGTGCAAGTCCGTAGGAATCAAAGTAGTCGCCTTGGCCTAGGGTGTCCACGTACACCGCTACCCAATGTTCACCGGGTCGACTCTTCGTGTCTGTATTCAGGATGTAGGCTGCTGGGGTGGTGGAGTGGGTGGGAAACACATTGCGTGGAAACACACCTCGAAAGGGCATCTTGGGATCTCGCTGGAGTATGCTCATCAGCTGCTCTGTATCCATCTTAGGTGGCGAAGTCACACAGCACGTTTCTTTGGTGATCCACGCTGATGACGTTATCAAACTCGGCGTAGCAAATCACGTTAATGGTGTCGGTTAGAGGGGTGGAGAAACGCAGTTCCAACCGTAGGTTTCCTTTCTTGAGCAAAGCCAGTTGATGATCGTGTTCCAAGGTGGGGGTGAGGTCAAAGGCGAACAATGTGTACCCCTTCATAAAGTCGTCTCGACTGATGGTATTGCCTTCGTCCTGGTTGTTTTGTCCTGTAGCTGTAAACAGGTTCAGGTAGGTCCGCACATAGTTTCCGTTAGTAAAGTCCGGTTGTAATGGCCGGGCTGGAATTTGATGGCCGGCCACGTGCAGTGCCACAAAGTTAATGTTGAAATGTTGAAATTTGAACGGATTCTCAGCCCAATTTCCATTGAATGCGGTGTTGGTCACACACGCCAGGGTAAGACGTTTAGGCAGATCCCCTAGAAATAAATTTTCACGATTGGCCATCATCGTACCTGTGGGCACAGAGAACACCTTGGTCTGTACGCGTCGGATGGGGTACAGGGCTGGTTTTTTCGCTAAGGCTTCCATGTGACCCAGCAACACGCCCTGTTGCAAATCTACCGTACGGACAAACAGGGCTGCATCTTCAATGGCGATCTGGTAATCGATATCGCCCTCTCCACCGGCCATTAAGGCGAACTTAGGTAAGGACCGGATCAACTTGATCTTGATGGATACACCGTTCATCATGTAGCGGTCTTGCATGAACAGATCGGCGTGCAGTCGTCCCATCATATCGATGGACTTGCTTTCGGCTGCCAGTCTTTTGCGTGACGCGAACCCAGCATTGCCACCGGTTATGTTGTCCAGGTATCCGGGTCTATCCCTGAAGTACAGCTCAGCTTGTAAGTGTGATTCTTTGGCATCAATACCGTACGACAACAGCGTCTCCATGTAGGCTCGGTACGGGTACGTATTGGTGGACGTACTGATGAGTTTATCGTTCAGACCTATATCCACCTGTTGGAACAAGGAGTGCAGCCAAAGATTCACCGGGCCTACATTCGCATCGTCCTCTATGTCCGTCCCGTCCATCTTCGTTATTTTGGCTTTCACGTACAAGTAGGTGTGAGCTAAATCCAGGTAGGCCGTATCTTTGTTTTCAATGGTTAATTCCACGGGCCCCATCCCCGTCAGGCTAGCCAGGGGTCGATGTTCTACCCAACGTCCTTCGGCTATACTCGTTTGGGTAGGTGGAATAGTCCACAAATCCAATTCACTGTTGGTAGACGGACACGACTCGGAGTGAATGAATGCCATTATGCGAAGATGTCTCTCCTACTATTACTTCTCTTCTTTTTCTTATTCTTCTTCTTCTGGGGCGTAGTCCTTCTCCTCTGGGGTGTGCGTCGTCGGTGTGTTGGACGTTGAATGAATCTGGGGAGTGTGGGTCTTTGTCTTTTAAGGGCTTTGGCGATCAAAACGCTGCCCGCTTCTTTAGCCCGGCGTTTCAAGGCTTGTCGGGGTGCTGTGCCTTCCATCACATCACCGGCCACGCGCAATCCACTGCGTACCGCTTGTTTTCCCACCGCTTTCATACCCCGTGTCACCATGGGTAAAAACGTTTTCACAATGCTGCCCAGTATGTTCCCCAATCCGTGACCGCGTTGCATGCGTGCCCCGCTAAACACGGGCAAGTTTCCCCCCGTTTGTTTCTTGTAGTAGTCGGCATAGCTGGGCGTATGGCACTGGTAAGGCACGTACATTATACGAAGTGAGGAGAGCGAGCTTGTCGGAAAGCAAGTGTCAGCACCACTTTTCCTCGTTCGAATGGGATCGGCCGTCCCCTGTCATCTCTTATATCCACCGTGATCGTGTTGATATCGGTATGTCGTACGGGCAGGTACATGATATGGTTGAAACTCTCGGTGGCTTGTTCGCCATACGTCTTGGTAATGGATACCACCCGTAACAGAGGTGTGTTCACATCACCCACAATATGGCTGTCCACGGCGTCCGAGTAGACGTACAGTGCGTACATACCTACTTTCATATCCATCAAATAATCCCCGTTGACAATGATGGCCCCCTTGTAGACGGAGTGAGGCATCCTTAACATTTGCTGTAGTGTAGGACTGAGTTTCACATTCGCGTTAGCGGTCAGCATGATAGAGCTCCTGTCGTTGTGTACGTTGACATCGAAGAATATGTCTCTCTTGATGTTCAAGGATATCAGGCGTGTTGCATCACCCGTGCTGAACTTTAGGGCCTTGTACTCCATCAAGCCATTCAGACCCTGTATGAACGTATGCGGTTTATCGTATTGGCCTTGGGGAAGCGTCAGTTTGTAGACTTTATCTTCGTAGGTCACTTCGTACCATACTTCTCCGTCTTGTACATTGTACCATGAATAAGGGTATTGAATATCCACCAGTCCACATTCCCAGCGTCCCGGTAAATGTAACGGTTGGGGTAATTGCGTGACATACTTGGTCAAGGTGTTGTCAGGAAACACGTCGAATGAGCTATTACTGGGCAACGTCAGGTAAAACATGACGACGACTGAGTTGTTCTGGCTTCTGCACCGGGGTTTTATAGGGGTCACCCACCCCTTAGTAGGGTGCCCTTAGTAGGGTTCCAAGGTCTTGGGCGCCTGACCTCGGCGTCGTGATCGTCGTGGCTGTGGTGTGGTCGGTATAGGGGTGGCATAGTGGTGAAATCGCCGTGAGGGTGTTTTGGGCGGTGTCTGCGGTTGCCATTCACCACGTTCCCGGGTAGTGGGGAGACGTCGAGCAGGGGCTTGCATCCACTTCCAGCGTTCACGATTGCCCACCAATTCTTGAGGGGTGTGTGTGTCTTTTAATCCCTAGAAGACCACCATTGTTGTCGGGGATCCCACCGGGAATCGTAGTCGAATGGATACCGTTGTGGTGGTAAACGTGGTGATTCACGGGGATCCACTGCAAATATGTTTAACGGTGTCGTCGTGGTACTAGAGGGTGGTGATGAGGTGGAAGGATCGCTTCTCAGGGATAACGGAAGATCACGTAGAGTGGTGGTGGTCGTCGTGGATGGCTGGATGTAGCGGGTAAAAGGTAACGTGATGGCTGGAGTAGACGGCGTCTGGGCTGGAAACGTAGGTGTCTGGGTTGATACGTGGCGGACCCTTGACGTCTTGGCTGGTGTAGGCAGTGTGGTCGTGGTGGTGGTGGATGATGGAGAACGCAGGGTGTTGAAACAGGATATCACGTACGACAAATCGTAGAACACGCCTGTAAATAACGTACCCAGAACCACTACTAGACACACCACAGTACCGACTTGTGCTTTTGGAGATCGTAACAATAAGGGTAGACGTGTACTATCCATGGTACATTCCTACACTGAAGGCGGGTGGTGATAGGCGTTAGCATTTATAGACGTTTCATGTCACGGCCGGACACCCAGGAATTAAAGGAACGAGGCCAGCCTTGCCATTTGACGAAATGATAGGGAATCCCCCGTCGACGCTCCGTTTTCAAAATCTTTTCCACCGTGTAGTAGTCTTTCGATGTTTTCACTATGGGTTGTAAATCTGCCTCGTAAAACGTGCCTTGCAATCTCTCGCCTTGTAGATCTTCCAGTTGATAGACGTGGGGCTGTCGAGGTTTATGGCGAACGATGACAAAGTGTTCGTCACTCCAATTGGGCAAGTAACTTTTCTCATATTGGCCTTTCACTTTACTGATCCGCACTACATCTCCACGTTTGTACCGGGGTGCCGTCAGTGGTGGACTGTCTTCTGAGTACAGCGTAGCACGCACTTGATGTTCGTTGCGTTCTGTCACATCACGGGGCGCTCGCTGGATACTGCGATGATAGGCGCGATTGTAGCCTTGGACCAGTTGAGGGAGTACATCAATGTTGCGTCGAGTGTTTTGAGCAGTAAAATACTTGTACATGCGTCCTTTGAAGGTCCGATTAAAGCGTTCCACTACCGAAGCTTTCGTCTCGTTGTACGTATGAAAGAAAAATACCTTCTTTTTCTTAAGAAAGGCTTGAAAGGGTCGGTTGAGAAATTCTGTGCCTTCATCGGTTTGCAAATAAAGAGGTTTGCGCCCCGTCTTGAAAATCTGCTGAAACGCGGCTATGAGATTCTCTCCTGTTTTGGTGCGAATGGATAGTACCCAGGCATACTTGGATAGAATATCAATACAGGTCAATATGTATCGATGTCCATCATTGTCAGGTGCAAATCGACTCATGTCCACTAAATCCGCCTGCCATTGCGCGTCTATCCCGCCGACGATCAACCGGTTACGGCGAAAATGACGTCGGGCAGCTCGATGTAGACTATAGGTGTCTTGAGTTTTTAACCAGTCTCGAACTTGAGTTCGACTAATGCCTTCAGAATGGACCGCTCGAGATAGCGCCCCCACAGCGCTATAGGCGGCTGGACTCGTCGGATTGTAATACAATTCGCTTAACACCTTGTTAATCACTGTAGACTTTTCCTTTTTTTCCCGACCGCCGCCGCCGCATCACGGTCTTCTTATTTCCCTTCATCGTTCTGGATCGTCATGTGTGTTGATCTCTTCATCGGGTGATACTGACACTCTAGCCTCTGGGCATTCTCTAGATATAGGATTTTCCTCGGCGGCTGTAGTATCCTGTAGTTTTTCATGCGGTTCAGCTAGCGCGTCTTCTATAGCACGAGCCCATGCTAACTGGTCGGGTGTTCGGTCGTCCGGTGTAAATAACTGGTCTACAATAGGCACTATTTTCTCCAAGGCTGACCACAGAGTGGGAGTTAAGAGCATACTTCGCGCCGGCTCTTGGTAGCGACCCACATATGGGAACAGGGAAGTACGGTATACATAAATGGCATTGTCCATGTGGATGAGATGTCCGTCCAATTCACCGCTCAACACTCGTTTAAACTTAGTCCATCCATCACGCTGTAGTGTCACCGTATTGGATAAAGTCTCAGCGCGTGCCCAGTAATCCGCGCCACCATCTTCCACTAGGGTGACATAATCTTGATAAACGTATAATCCTACCTGGTAAGGTGTAAGGGGGAGGATAGCTCGTAGTGACATGACTAAATGTCGAACGAAGACTGATACACACTCTGTCTCATCCCTGGTATTTATAGGGTCAGCACCTATTCTGTGAGAGGCGGTTCCTGTGGCGCGAGAACTTTATCCACCACGGGAACTATTTGTTGCAAAGCCGTCCACAGATCGGGATCCAGCGTAAATCCTCCTCGCTTGAGACAGATAAGTCGGGCAAAATACGGGCCCCGAAAAATGTATACATCGCCACACAGGTGTATACTATCTCCATCGAGATGACCGAATAACACACGTTTTAAGGTAGTCCAGCCTTCCCAGGTTAAAGACACACGCGCCGGTTCTGGCGTGCACCAACATCGGGTATCATCATCAATAAGCTCGACGCGTTCAGGATATAATAATAAGGTACAATCCGGGGTCAGCGTACGGGTAACGATGGAATTCGATTCAGGGTACAGTAGATCATGAACTTCCGTAATAATAGCTTTGAGCGCCTGCCATACCGCCGGCCAAAGTACAATAGCGCTTCCTCCACACTGTTCTAACCGCGGAAAAAACGAATCCGCTCTGCCACTCCGCAGGTACACACCGACGCCGACAGGCATAAAATCTACTTCGGGTTCTTTGCCCTGTAACATACGTGTCAATAGCGTCCACCCGGCAAGGCTTAAACATAAATTCACTTCTTCAGGATGCTCCTCGATAAGGTGCAATTTATGCTCATACACGATAAGAATCACCTTAGACGTTACTTGAAAGAACGCGAGTTCCTTGCCCGGCGATGCCATAATGATGAATGACAAAAATACTAGCCAGACAAAAATTTATATAGACCGATTCTTGCTAAATTTTCATTGTCAATAAAAAAATACCCTGGGAAAATAATTAAATTAACAATGCAATTATTTTTGTAGACGCTCCCCGAGTGCATAAATTAATAGTCTTGACTAATAATATGATAAAAATAAAATTATAGCATTGCTAGACTAGAATATCAAGTCCTGATAATTACCTGATCAATCCATAGGGCTGTGAGATAGCCAAACCCGATCCTTGCAAAACCATGGGACTGGGCTGTACATCTGTACTCACACACCGAGCACTTGAACGGTTTATCGCCAGTATGAATTCTAAGGTGAATCGTCAAACCTGACTGCACTGTACACCTGTACTCGCATAGCGAACAACTGAATGGTTTTTCTCCAGTGTGACTTCTCATATGCGTCTTCAGACTTAACTGGTTGTTGCATCGATATTGACACAACGAGCACTTGAACGGTTTATCTCCAGTGTGAGTTCGCATGTGGGTCTTCAAGCTCGACTGCACAGTACACCTGTAATTACATCTTGAGCACTTGAAGGGTTTATCTCCAGTGTGAATTCTCATGTGTACTGACAAACTTTGAATTGTACATCTGTACTCGAATTTTCGTACTCGAAAATAGGCCTCGAAAATCGCTAAAAATTATAAAATCACGTAGTCAAGGGTACATCGGCTGAAATTTTTAATACACGTCCCTGATTTATCTGAGTTAATTGGAATAAAAAATTCTACGGGGCTGACCCTGATTGTAAAATGACAAGCGTTTATAATTCAGAAAGAAACACACAGCGAATTTTTTCAAGAATTTATCCAGCTACAGAATGGACCGCTTTCAACTACGTCCGCGCTTTCTCTATATATATTGCGGTCATTTGCAGCAGGGTCATTCGGAAATTTTTTTTCACTCTACAAAGTTGAAACCAACTGCAGCAGCGAAAATGTCGACCAGCACCACCACCCAGCTATCAAGAAGAAAAGAGAGATTGATGAAACAGTATGTGCGAAGGTTCTGGAGGAACGAGTTTAGAGGATGGGCGGCCACACTGACCAACGGCGCAGACGAAGGGGACACCACGTCGAACAATGTGAGGGCACTGTTGATTGCCGCACATTCGACCATGGGGGAGGAGGACTGGTTCGATAAATTACATCAAGTAATGGAGGCGATGCATCCCAGCCCTCCCCCCGTGGCAACAACAGTGCCCGAGCATGTGTTCGAAAATTTGGCCTGCCAGGAGGTACTTTTGGATTCAACACCGCCACCACACCCAGCGTCAAGTACAGCGCCCCGGCCAGAGGAGGAACAAGAAATTCCACCAGTGTTCCCATTAGAAGATCTGCCCTCCTGCCTCGATGATGATGATGATGAACCGTTGATAATATTTGAGCAACCCCCTCCCACCATAGCGGCTGCCATCTTCCTCGACGGACGTCCCCTTGACCCCGACATCAATGAGGAAGATGGAGTGAGCCCATACAGATACGTTTCCGTCAGCGGCCACACACTATAGGAAAGTAGGCTACTTCCTCGTGAATAAAAACACGTTAAAATAATAACTGTCCTTTTAAGGACAAACAATTCCTTCCGAGAGAGGAAAGTTCTAACTAGCACATGAATTTCAAAAGCACAGATGTCCTACATTTCCTTTTTTTTTATTATTAGCAAACTACATCAAAAAAAACAATCCCTGTCCTATATCAAATGTCCTTGTCAGGACAAATCTCTCTCATAAAACACAGGATTTTTTTTCTTTTCCCCCCATTAATTAATTTAATTAATACACAGTCTGCGCGATAACGGACTATTATTTTTTTGAACCGGGGACATAACCCCGAATAAATTAACCGGGGGGAATTTATTTTGATAAATAATAGCCCGAATCAATAACGGGCATTTATTTTCAACGAACACAGGACTATAGGTGTGTGGGATCTCGTGTTTAATTTTTTTTGTGCGTGGTTAGCAGTTCTCTTTCGGAAAAGATAGTGCGCCCTTAAAAGGACGATTTTTTTTTTGATATGTAATAAAGCATTACATCGTTGAGGAGGTCTGTAGTCGTTCCCTTCTATCAGCGCAGACGGTACAGGTCAAAGGTAATAATTGACACGGTTGGGGTCGGTTGGCCTCTGCACAGGTAGGTATTCCCGCCCGACGATGGATGCAGACATCGGTGAAGATGGTATTTCACCCTGGCGGTACTTCTCCGTCAGCCAGCAGGGAAGTAGGCCACTTCCCCCGCATGAGAAGTAAGCTACTCTCACCGTGAATAAAAACACGTAAAAATAATAACCGCCTTTTTTAAGGCGAACACATCCTTCGAAAGAGGAGCTTTTAACTTGGCACATGAATTTCAAAGCTTACACCCCCAGTCCCCTTTATTAGCAATGCATCACGAAAAAATATACACAATCCCTGGCCGATATCAAACAGTTCTTATGAGAACTAATCTCTCTATTAAAAACACAGAATTTTTTCTCTGCCCCCATTAATATGTCCGTCGATAACGGACTATTTTTTATTTTAATATGTCCGACGATAACGGACTATTTTTTTTATTTTAATATGTCCGACGATAACGGACTATTTTTTTTTATTTTATTCCAACCCCAATAAATAACGGGTTGAAATTTATGGGATAGGTGGGGAATCTGTTTTTTAATTTTTAGGGTGGTTATTAAGATAACCAGATAATGTAATTAGCCATTCATTACTCCAGGGTTGGTCATCTACCAAATTAATGATATTGCCGTAGACTTCTACTTGATTTTCATCATTGGTGAACAAGTCGGATGTATCAATATCCTCGATTTCAGTCAGCGGTAGTGACTCCATGACTGGGTACTCAATTGTGAATAATTAAAAAAAATACTGCGCTATTTATAGTCTAATACGCGGACCGTAGCGAGAGCACTCTAGCTGTGTGCTATATATTTTTACGACACTGACAATCTGTGTTTCTTGCCCCATTTAAACGGCTGTCATTTTTACAATAACTGTCAGCACACCTATAATTTTATTGCAAGTTGCACTCAGGCAATTCAGTGTATTGTATTTTAACAGTCTAACGATACACTATACCGTATTTTTATTAATTTTTAGTGATTTTAAACCCATCAAGTTCGTGTACGGTAGTATGAAACACCAGGTACATTGGAAATAAATTGATTTTCCTGACTAAAAAAACGTGTACACTATGGGTGACAGTCTTCTAATAATTCCCTGAAAATTGTAACGGGTTTTATCGAAAAATAATAGGAAATTTTAATGCTGGGACAAGGGTAACATAGCACTATACAATGGGCCAGTCTATCTTGCACTGACTGACACCGGTGTGGGAGATGCGTACAAGATGGCGGCCTGTGCATGGCCGCCATGTTGTACCCACCTCCAATCACTATACAGTGGGCCAACCTATCTTGCACTGACTGACACCGGTGTGGGAGAGGAAAACAAGATGCCGGCCTGTGGATGGCCGTCATTTTGTACCCACCTTCTACCCCATCCCACTAGACTATAAATAGCGTGTATTTTGACATTTATTCACCAATACAAATCATGAGTTTTAGAAGACGACCCCTGTTTACTCACCATCCGACTCGACATCCAAGAAATGCCGCTGCTACAGAACAACACAGAGAGATGGTTAGCCATGAAGAAGACGGAGGATTGACGATCATGACAAGTTTTCAGCAAGTTATGGAAGACGAAGCTACGTTATTACACACTACCGAAGAACTCGCCGAACAACTCCGGCAAGATGTAAGAGCAGAAGAGAATAGACGGATGCGGCGGCTAAGTGAACAACAGAACCAAGCAATACACAGAATGGAAGTCATAGAAGAAAACGACAGTGATGTGACGGAGGGTGGGGAACAAGACGGAGAGCTGCCATGGTTAAATAGTGGTAGACCTCCAACAACAACCACAATGACGTCGCCTGTGGACACTCCAAGTATAATGACTTCGGCTGAACACCATGCAGGATTAAATAGACTTCCAACAACAACGTCGCTTGCCGAAACTCCAACGATTTCAGCTGCAGAAACACAACAACCATGCCGCCACGAAGTCGAGATAATCCGTCTCAACGATGAGATTATCGCCATGCGGGGAAGGATGGTTGGAATGGAAACGACAATGAATGGAATGGAGCTGACCATTTCCCAACAGAAGAAAGAACGCCATCTAGAAGAGAAAAAAACACGATGCAGTATCTGCACCGACGAAGAAAGTTTGTACGCCGTGTTACCCTGTGGACATCTTTGCCTGTGTAAGGATTGCTGGGTAACACTGTCGTGTGAAGGTGCCATGTGTCGCTGCATTGATGCCGGAGAGTCCCATCTCAAAATAAAGTACCCCATATGCAGGAAACATGTGGGAGGGATGAAGCGAATCTATCGCGCCTAAGTGTCGTATCACACTATCAAAGGCTCTTTTCAGGGCCAACCATCTTTCTCGGAAGAGAAAACTTCTTTCAAAAGCACACAAAAATAACACCAACCCCCATCATCCTTTTTTCAAAAAAAAAAATCTTCACACACAAGGTGAATTTTTTTTTATTTTTGAGGTAGTGGGTCGAGTGAGGTATCAAATTGAAGCTGACGTGAAATGCTTCACATTGATACCTCACTCGACCCCATTGGACCACTAGGGGCTCCCCTAGCTCCAAAAAGGCTATTTTGAAGATCGATATCAACACCTTGTGTGTGAAGATTTTTTATTTTTTTATTTTGGAGGTAGTGGGTCGAGTGAGGTATCAAATTGAAGCTGACGTGAAATGCTTCACATTGATACCTCACTCGACCCGATTGGACCATTAGGGACGCCTCTAACCCCAAAAAGGCTATTTTGAAGATTGATAGCAATCTTCAATCTTCATTTTTTTTATTTTGGAGGTAGTGGGTCGAGTGAGGTATCAAATTGAAGCTGAGGTGAAATGCTTCACATTGATGCCTCACTCGACCCGATTGGACCACTAGGGGGCGCCCTAACTCCAAAAAAGGCTATTTTGAAGATTGAAGATTGATATCAATCTTCAAAATAGCCTTTTTGGGGTTAGAGGCATCCCTAATGGTCCAATCGGGTCGAGTGAGGTATCAAATTGAAGGTGACGTGAAGGAGCATCTGATAGACTGGGTATGGGCTTGAATTAGGGTGATTCTGCGCATGCGCGAAGGCCGAAGGCTATGAAAATAGCCTTTTTTGGAGCTAGGAGAGCCCCTAGTGGCCCGATGGAGCCGAGTGAGGTATCAATGTGAAGGTGAGGTGAAGGGGCATCTGATGGACTGGTGTGGGTTGAACTATCGGCATTCTGCGCATGCGCGAGAATGGAAATAGACGTTTTGGAGCTATTTGACTATTAAAAAAGTCTTTTTGTGCCGTAAGATATACCCAAATGTCACATTCAATTTGAAGGCAGTGACCTGATCTGTAAAAATGTTCTCGACGTAAGTAGACAGATACGTGAGGTCCTCCAACCGAAAATTATACAAGTCCAATAGACGACGGTCACGGTGGAAACAATGGCGTATGGTACCCCAGTGACGTTGATAAATGTCCCTGACACGCTCATCTTCAGGCAAGACTTCAACCGGAGGTACTGCTGGGTCAAAGGGAAAATCTTCTCCACGTCTCATGCTTTTCGTCTCATACAAGCGGATAGGCAAGCAGGCAGGCAGGCAAGCAGACAGGTCAGGTAAGTCAGATTGAATACACCCCTACCCTAAAAATCGACTCCTTTTATACGTAAAATGGTGATGGTGGAAGGTGGGTACAAAATGGTGGATACTCACCTCCCACTACCCTAAAACCAAGCCGCCATCTTGTACCCACCTCCTACCACGTCAATTGATGAAGAGTGGTGGGAGGTGGGTACAAAATGGCGGATACTCACCTCCCACCACCCTTAAAACCAAGCCGCCATCTTGTACCCACCTCCTGTCAATTGATGATGTGTGGTGGAGGTGGGTACAAAATGGCGGATACTCACCTCCCACCACCCTTAAAACCAAGCCGCCATCTTGTACCCACCTCCTGTCAATTGATGATGTGTGGTGGAGGTGGGTACAAAATGGCGGATACTCACCTCCCACCACACAACCACACAGGCCGCCATCTTGTACCCACCTCCACCACACCGGTGTCAGTCAGTGCACTGGTGTGGTGGAGGTGGGTACAAAATGGTGGATACTCACCTCCCACTACCCTAAAACCAAGCCGCCATCTTGTACCCACCTCCTACCACGTCAATTGATGAAGAGTGGTGGGAGGTGGGTACAAAATGGCGGATACTCACCTCCCACCACCCTTAAAACCAAGCCGCCATCTTGTACCCACCTCCTGTCAATTGATGATGTGTGGTGGAGGTGGGTACAAAATGGCGGATACTCACCTCCCACCACCCTTAAAACCAAGCCGCCATCTTGTACCCACCTCCTGTCAATTGATGATGTGTGGTGGAGGTGGGTACAAAATGGCGGATACTCACCTCCCACCACACAACCACACAGGCCGCCATCTTGTACCCACCTCCACCACACCGGTGTCAGTCAGTGCACTGGTGTGGTGGAGGTGGGTACAAAATGGCGGATACGCACCTCCCACCACCCTTAAAACCAAGCCGCCATCTTGTACCCACCTCCTGTCAATTGATGAGGTGTGGTGGAGGTGGGTACAAAATGGCGGATACTCACCTCCCACCACACAGGCCGCCATCTTGTACCCACCTCCACCACACCGGTGTCAATCAGTGCACTGTGTGGTGGAGGTGGGTACAAAATGGCGGACTGTGTCGTGGTGTGGTGGAAGGTAAATAGCCGCCATCTTGTACCCACCTCCACCACACATCCACTCACGCATGGGCACAGCCGCCATCTTATCCCACCAACCACAGCCGCCATCTTATCCCACCAGCCGCCATCCACCAATCAGAATCACGCTTACATACAAACAATTGTGACGTCATAGTTACATCCGGGTGAAATTTAACTCAATTTAGCCTTTGTATACTACTTTCGCCACAGATGCAGCTTCTGACCAATGACACTCCCTCTGTCCAATACTACGTTTCAACAGTACAGCGTTAATGGAAATAACTTATTTAAACCGAAATATATAAAAAAAAAATTATTCTTCACTACTACAATATTCACATCATCGCTTATCATATAAAGTATCCTGCCATAAATGAATATGTACATATTCTTCTATGTGTATGTGTTGAATAACTAATTGTTGTATATACGACTGGGAGACACACTAACGAGCTCCGGCTCATTGTGCTCCCACTGATTCAATAAAATATTGTTTAAACCAAGAGCCGACATTCTGCTTTTTTCCTTTGTGTTTCCTCTCTGCCGCGCGCGCTTCTGGTGGTCATAAATTCAGATTCGAATCTGACCCGAAATTGGCGTGCCATGAATACCATTGTCGGAAACCTCTGGTCTCTTAATCCTCTCGTCCAATGCGTTTAAAAGTAAAGGCTTCCGAGTTACATGGGTCAGCTGATAAGATTAAATTTGGGTGAAACCAAAGGTCAACCAAAACCAGGAAGACTAGCCCACACATACTGAGCTGACATAAACAGAATCTAACTGTGAACATGAAACTTGGATTGACTATTTAAATCTTCGTTTCTAAAATACACGTATTATCAATGTATTATTGCTGGAAGTATAAGTCATATCAAACTGAAAAAGATACACGCTCCAATCTATCTGTATCTCTCAACCCTTTGGTGTATTAAAAATACAATAAATTTTTTTTATTTAATTCTATTAATGAAAAAAAAACAAAAAAAAAACAACAACAACAAACAAATAAATAAAAAATAGCAACCCACTTATAGGTGTAGGCCTAGTCCAATTTGACGATATAACGTATGGTTAACATGGTTGAACTGATTAGGCCTACCATAAACATCCTGGTTAGAACAACAACATATACCCACTATTATGTGTTCCATTTGACCATGTAAGAATATGGTTATATTGGATGATGAATTCGACCATGCAAGCTTTGGTTAGTATATGGCAGTCGACCATAACATATATTGTCCAATGATTCGACCACTAATTCTATGGTAGTGCCCCGACATCTGACCATTCCAATCTTGGTCAAATCAGAGAAATGCGACCATATCTTTTCTGGTCATCAATTTTGACCATATTTCTTATGGTCGAAATGGTTTGACCAGTAAAATCTGACCATGAGTTTTATAGTCACATGACGATTGACCATATATGTCCTGGTCAGGGTAACCATATTCTTCTAACAGTGTACTTATAATGTTGATTGCGGAATTGTCGATGGAAAAACCTATATTACTATACTATACTGTATAAATGCGTAAGATAACCGAATAATATATATGATTCACGATCTATAGTCTCCTACAAGCCGAAGTAGGGCGTATGCTGGAAATATCTATACACATACCTGTACCATGTTTCCTGTGACGTCCGCGGTCAGATTTACTCTGGCGAAGTGTAAATGACAAAATTACATGTTTATTTAATAATCGTGTGAGCCCACAATGTGTTAATGTTCAGTCATTCCCTTCATACGTCCGATAATTTCCTCATATATTCATGCAACTTGGTATAAACAATACAGGATGATAGTCGCAAATCTTGTTTTTGTAAATACCGGGTATAGGTCATAAGTGGATTTGAGTTCGTCGTTGATTGCATTATCAGAATGATTATGGCACAGACTTTATAGAGGTGTGAATGGGCGCATGGCGATAACTCAGAACAGCTTAGCCCTCCAGCCGAGAATTTCTAGGTTAATTAAGGTGAAAAATAGTTTAATTAAATATGTATATTTTGTTATGGTAAAACATATTTTAGGAAAGGGTATCCATTCATGTTTTGGTACAGTGTTTAAACTATTGAGATGTGAATAAGTTCACAAAATCACCATCAAGTTAATTTTATTGATTATAAGAATATTCGCGGCAGTGATTTCATATTTATATTAAATACATATCACAATGGTGATTGAATCTCATATAACGGTTGGATTCGGATATGAACAATACTTTTTTATTTTAATTTTACATTTTGATAAATGAACTATGATTGATTCCAAAGGGAAGCTCAAGCCAGAAACCACCTGAATATTATATAATTTCATCTCATACTGGATTAACCAAGCTGGCAAGAGAGAAAAAATTCTCGTCCGAGTACGATCATCGGTTAAAAATTTCGTTTTTTTCTCCGCAAAACTGAAGATTTAAATGTGGGATTTGAAAACCTGTCGGACAGAGAAAGACGTTTTATATTCATATTGTATATTAATGCAGTCATTTCTCATATAGTATCATACACGATGAGGGGCGTTGTTTGATGCCTCAGCAACCAAGTCACGTCACCTGAATTATACAGGCCTTTTGAAACACATCTCCGAATCGTCAAGGTTTCCTTTTTAGCCAAAGGCGAGACCTTGATCATCTTGCCAAACAACCCGCTTTTCCCTTATATATTTTCCCTTTGTATTTATTAATTTTCATAATTTATTGAAAATATACGTATTCATCTACCATCAAATATCCCACAAGCCAGGCAACTGTGGGGTTTTGCACTTATGGACTCCCACTTAGGGAGTCGCACAACAAAACTCCCATCCAGGGAGCTCCAGAAAAGATTAATTCACACAACCAAACAAACAAGCAAAAAAATAATGACAGTTGTGAAAAGTTTTACAAATAGCCCACGCTATATATTAATAACTAAGTGCTTTCGAAGACTCAAAAGCCCCGTATGACTATGTTATATTCAATACAGCGCCATCTATGTACATAATGGTGATCTTTGGGCAAAGAACCACACGAACAGCGAAAATCTGACGAATCAACTCGAGAGAGAGAGAGAGAGAGAGAGAGAGAGAATTAAGGTTTAACGTCGCATTCAGCAATATTTCAGCTATATATCGACGATCAAACAAAATTCTAAGTATTCAATTCAAAAACTCGGTAAACTAATGCGTTAAAACAGGTACAAACATTACGAACTCAAAATTTCAGCACGCACAGATGCCAAAAACGTTCACGAAAAATACTACACAAGAAATCTGAAATAATACCAGCTTTAAAACACAGAAATACTCAAAATAATGGACGAAATTGCAAGTACAAATGACTCAATCTGACCATATCCGGGTCTGTGTCCCGTACACAATATATGTAAATATCAAGTTATAATTATATGTATATATCGCTAACCATTATTCCTATGTATATATATTTTTTTTTTTTCAATTTCTTTCAATATCCCCATCGTATCTATATAACCGTCAACTGAACTGAAACACGCTATAGTTTAACACAAGGCAAAGAAGAATGGAAAAAGAAGAAGAAAAAATGATAGAACTTATAGTCTGACTGAAGTGTTTATGATATATAAACTCGAACATGTATGCGGGTCAATCAGGCTGAACCTTGCTGTACTACTTTCGGCTATAATCCTCAATCGGTTTTTTTTTCAATCGCTTATATTTTCTCGAGTGAAAAACGATTGCCAGCAGAAAAAAAACCATTCGAAGAGCGATCGCGAATGAATCGTTTATTTTGAAGAAAAAAACCCCCATTCCCTCGCGCCTTGGAAAATCGCGACTTCGAGAAAATTTGACGAAATATAAAAACGATTCATTCGCGAACGATAATTGGAAACGGTGCCTAAATGATCGCCCTGTTTGGTACCTGAAAACTGTCAAGAAACTTACTGATATTCAAGGTGGTTTCCGTCAAAAATAAAAGTACCATTGATCATTTAGTCAGATTAGATTTGTTGGTTATGAATGCTTTCGCCAAGAATGAACATGTGGTTTCTATCTTTTTTTAGGCCTATGATACCACTTGGAAATACGGGATTCTAAAAGATGTTCATAATATGGGATTAAAGGGCCGTTTACCCGTTTTTATTTCCAACTTTTTTAATATAGACAATTCCGAATTCGGTTGGGTACAACCATGTCTGATCAGTTCGATCAGGGTGTCCCGGAGGGCAGTATTTTGTCTATTACTCTGTTTAATATCAAGATCAACAGCTTAGCTGCAGTTTTGAGTAAATCAATTGATGGTTCACTCTTTGTAGACGACTTCAACATATCGTCTAGTGGAAAAAGTATACACAATATTGAAAGAACATTTATTTACAACTTCGTCT
This sequence comes from Hanleya hanleyi, assembly GCA_036873755.1. Lineage (NCBI taxonomy): Eukaryota > Metazoa > Mollusca > Polyplacophora > Lepidopleurida > Hanleyidae > Hanleya > Hanleya hanleyi. Next base: position 6,811 of record JAVTVY010056759.1, on the reverse strand, counting down.
GCATGTAAATAGAATTCAGAAATGGTGTCTAGAAAATGGCCTCAAATTCTCCAGAGCCAAGACAAATTGTACACATTTTTGCAGAAAATATTTTCAGCGCGAAGATCCAGTACTTACATTAGATGGAACTGAGATCAAAGTAGTAAAAGAGATCAAATTCGTAGGAATATTGTTTGATCACCGACTAACGTTCAAATCTCTTATACATAGCTTGAAAGCCAAGTACACGAAAGCGCTTGATTTGTTGAAGGTAGTTGCCACCCACATAAGTGGAGAGATCAGCAAACGCTTCTTCATTTATATCGATCACTTGTTCGTTCTAAACTTGATTATGGTTCTATTGTTTGCAACGGTGCAAGCAGGTCAAACTTGGCAAAGCTAGATCCTATTCTCCATCAAGGACTAAGACTCTGCCTCGGAGCGTTCAGAACGTCCCCTAAGGGTGTCGAAGGAGATGAAATTCCTTTAGAACTTCGAAGAATTAAACTATCACTGGATATATGACAAAATTGGGTTCAAATCACTCAATTCCTGCAGATGACTGTGTTTTCAAACCTCAGTACGTTGATTTGTATTTAAAGAAACCCTCAATTATTCCACCTCTCGTAATTCGTATGAAATCACACATGGTAGCAGCTGGTATAGCTTAATCAAATTTTATCCAACAAGCTCTTGCCAACTCCACCGTGGCAGTTAATCAAACCAGAAGTAGATATTACATTGACGAAATATAGAAAGTCATGCACGAGCCAGCTCGTGTATACACAATAATTTGGTCTACTAAGAGAGAAATACAGATCGCATCAGGTGGTTCTAAAGATGGTGAGAGATTAGCATGTGCTACTATCTTTAGTTCCAAAACTAAAACTAAATGAGTACCATGTAAAAGTGCGATATTCACTGCAGAAGCAAAAGCTCTATTGTCGGCTTTAGAAGGTATTGGGTGCACTAAAAGGAAGAAAAATGTCATATTCTCAGATTCACTGTCATGCCTTTAAGCGATTGAAAATGGAAATTCAACTCATCCCACCATCTTGAATATTCTACAATTATATGACTGTACATTTGATCAACAGATTGAAATTGTGGTTTGTTGGGTACCTAGTCACGCTGACATCAAAAGTAACACTGAAGCTGATAAAATGGCCAAGGCAGCCCTAGATGATGAGGTTGGTCCTGTTGGAATCCCATACAGGGATTTTAGCCCATCTATCTGTGCTTATGTGAGGAAGTTGTTTCAAGCTTTATGGGATGCTATGGATAAACTTCACGAGTTCAAAAAAACTGTAGGCTATACTCATCTGAACAGCCAGAAACGTTTCGATCAAGCGATGATTAGACGATGTAAAATCGGCCATACACGGATAACTCACGAACATTTACTGAAAAAAGAGCCAGTCTCAAGTTGCATTCCATGCCACGAAGACCTCACAATGAAACATATTCTTATCGACTGTATAGACTTTACGATTGTAAGACATAACTTTTATTGAGCAGCTTCTTTGGAAGATCGTTTTAGTCGAGTAAAAGAAGATTCTATTTTAGATTATTTGAGAGAGATCGGTTTGTATAATTTTAATGCATCTACATGTTTTTAATGCATTAGTTTACTGAGTTCTTAACTTGAATACTTAAAATTTTGTTTGGTCCTCGCTATATAGCTGAAATATTGCTGAACGCGACGTTAAACCTTAATTCCCTCTCTCTCTCTCAGATTCCAGCCTTAGAAATTCGTGGAATTGTGGGCGAAAGACGTAAAATCCCTTGGCGTTTCTGGAGGTCAAAATTACACCTTCACTGATTGACTTAAAAATCAGTATATAAGTATTTTCGTGGTCACTGATCAGGAATCCGCGGTCAGAATTGACCTTGGCCTCGATCGTGACCTCGACATCGAGTATCGAACATTTGGGTATGACCTTCACCTTATCGGAAGGTCACAGGCTATAGGCGGACGACCTTGTCCTTTCGCTATGCGATGACCCCGTGACCTGTGCGTTGACCTATGACCTCCGACCTCGGGTTAAGAAATGAGATAGTAGCATGAAAATGCACTATCGCAAATGGCAACAAATATGTTGAACTTTCAGTGCATGAAATCCTGTACTGCCTTTATACAAAACGACAATGAATGAGAGTTCTGCAATTTGCATACTCATTTAATCTCACGTATTTGCGTAACTATTGAATTTGATAAAAAAAAATGAAATGAAATATTAATTCTTGTAATTTGGAAAAAGTAGCAGCCCTTGAATGATTCTCATCTGATCTACCAGCGGATTAAAACAAACAATAATGTTTTTCATTATATATACCTTTTCCAAAGAGGTCATCAACCAGCTTCATGAATATCTGCATATTCCAACAGTATACAGCACATAAAACCGAATCAGCGCATCTGGCATGGAAGTCTGTTTATTCGTCTTCGTCGTATGGTTTACCCCAAGCGATGGGCAGACCTGAGAGAGAGAGAGAATTAAGGTTTAACGTCGCGTTCAGCAATATTCCAGCTATATAGAGACGATCAAACAAAATTCTAAGTATTCAAGTTAACAACTCACTAAACTAATGCATTAAAAACATGTACGTACATTAAAATTTATACAACAAACAGATCTCTCTCAAATAATCTAAAAAACAATCTTCTATTACTCGACTAAAAACATCTTCCAAAGTAGCTGCTCGATAAAAGTTATCTCTTACAATTTTAACATCTATACAGTCGATAAGAATATGTTTCACTGTGAGATGGAACACACCTTGGGACTGGCTCTTTTTTTCAGTAAATGTTCGCGAGTTAATCGTGTATGACCGATTCTACATCGTCTAATCATGGCTCGATCGAAACGTTCATGGCTGAGTCTAGTCTACGTTTTTTTTAACTGGTGAAGTTTGTTATTATCCATAGCATCTCATAAAGCTTGAAACAACTTTCTCACATAAGCACAGATAGATGGTCTGATATCACTGTATGGGATTCCAACAGGATCAATCTCATCATTTAGAGCTGCTTTAGCCATTTTATCAACTTTAGTATTACCTTTGATGTCAGCGTGACTAGGTACCCAACAGAACATAATATCGATCTGTTGATCAAATTTATAGTCATATAATTGCAGAATATTCAAGATGGTGGGATGAGTTGAATTTCCACTTTCAATCGCTTAAAGGCATGACAGTGAATCTGAGAATATGACATATTTCTTCCTTTTAGTGGACCCAATTTCCTCTCTTGCAGGAAACAAGCCTATGTTTATGTATACTATCACTGTCCTTTTGAATTTGGTGCTAATACTGTTATATGGAATAGGTCTTTGGATTATGAACGCGGATATTCTCTAATGGACGACGGTTGAATTATGGATGACGGACTAGACGCTTGTAATTCTAAAGCTGAAAATAGAGCTTTTGCTTCTGCAGTGAATATCGAACTTTTACATGGTAATCGATAGGTTTTAGTTTTTGAACTAAAGATAATAGCACATGCTACTCTCTCACCATCTTTAGAACCATCTGTATAAATAGCCTGAGGCGATCTATATTTCTGTCTTGGTAGACCAAATTATTGTGTATACACGAGCTGGCTCGTGTCTGCCTTTTTTATATTTCATCAATGTAATATCTATTTCTGGTTTGATTAACTTTGTTGGGTAAAATTTGATTAAGCTGCTACAATGTGTGATTTCATACGAATTCCAAGAGGTGGAATAATGGAGGGTTTCTTTCAATAGAAATCAACGTACTGTGGTTTGAAAACACAGTTATATGCAGAATCTGAGTGATTTGAACGCAATTTTGTGATAAATTGCAGTGATAGTTAAATTCTTAGAAGTTCTAAAGGAATTTCATCTGCTTCGGCATATAAGCCTTCCTTAGATGATGTTCTGAACGCTCCGAGGCAAAGCCTTAGTCCGTGATGGAGAATAGGATCTAGCTTTGCCAAGTTTGACTTGCTTGCACCTTTGTGAACAATAGAACCCTAATCAAGTTTAGAACGAACAAGTGATCGATATAAATGGAGAAGCGTTTGCTGATCTCCTCCCCACTTATAGCTGGTAACTACCTTCAACAAATCTAGCGCTTTTGTGCACTTGGCTTTCAAGCAATTTATATGCGATTTGAACGTTAGTCGGTGGTCAAACAATATTTATAAGAATTTGACCTCTTTTACTACTTGTGCTGGAAATATTTTCTGTAAAAGTGTATACAATTTGTTTTAACTGTAGAGAATTTGAAGTCATTTTCTAGACACCATTTCTGAATTCTATTTAGACAAAGTTGTAATGTTCTCTTAATATTGTGTATACTTTTTCCACTACACGTTCTGTCGTCTACAAAGAGTGAACCATCAATTGATTTATTCAAAACTGCAGCTAAGCTGTTGATCTTGATATTAAACAGAGTACTAGATAAAATACTGCCCTGTGGGACACCCTGATCCTGATCGAAATGATCAGACCTGGTTGTACTCAACCGAACTTGGAATTAAATTAAACGGGTAAACGGTCCTTTAACTCCATATTGTGAAGATCTTTTAGAATCCCGTATTTCCAAGTAGTATCATAGGCCTTTTCTAAATCAAAACAGATAGAAACCACATGTTCATTCTTGGCGAAAGCATTCTTGACAAACGAATCTAATCTGACTAAATGATCACTGGTACTTCTATTTGTACGCAAACCAGCTTGAATATCAGTAAGTTTCTTTTCAGTTTCCAGGTACCAAACAAGGAGATCATTTATCATGCGTTTCATTGTTTTACAAACACAGCTAGTCAGTGAAATCGGGCGATAATTACCAGGGTCTGTATGGTTACGGCCAGGCTTTGGTACTAGTATAAATATGGTATTATGCCATGACGGTGGAAAGTCTTCTATCTGTTGAACATGCGTAATAGGATTTCTAGAGAAGTTTCGGGTAGATGTTTCAAAAGTCGATAATGAATATTATCAGGACCTGCAGCAGAATCATTAGCTTTCGTGAGAGATGCATGAAGTTCCTCAATTGTAAACATAGCGGTGTAGCCTTCACGGTTACCGTAGAAGAATTATATTTCATTCTCCTCTTCTCTCTTTTTTGGAAACTTTGAAATTTAGGTACATAATTATATGACGAAGCGTTTTTGGCAATTGTTTCGCCTAATTTATTTGCAATTTCTACTCTGACAGTTATCAACTGGTCTCCATCATTGAGCTGATGAACGCTGAATTTGGAGCTTTCACCTTTTATTCTTTGGATCATATTCCAAACTTTTGTTATGGAAGTATGTGTATTGACCTTAGAAATTAATTTTTTCCAAGAATCAGGTTTATTCTGTTCCATGGTTCTACGAGCTTTAGCTCTTGTGAGATCTTGTGAGATCAAATTTTCAGGATTAGGATGTCCGCGGAAATATCGTTCAGCTTTCTTCCTACATTTTCTTGCTTCTTTGCAGTCATCATTAAACCATAGTTGTTTATTATGTGCAACTCCTGAAGATGTGGGTATGGTTTGGTTAGCAATTTGAATCAGCATATCTGAGAATAACTGTACAGTATAGGATCTGGACTGTTTGTAGTTTTGTGAACAAAGCTTTTCAATTCTAGTCAGTTTGATTTATTGAAATTATACATTGTGAAAGGGGTGTCATCGGCTGAATGAACAGCTTTTCAAAGAGTGGGAAAGTGATCACTTCCACAAAGGTCATCATGAGAGTCACCCATGTTTGCCATACCTGAGCCAGAACTGAGCGTCATTTTCAGTAAGGTAACTGCATCAACGGTTTGCTTTTTGTTTGTTTCTTCATATTTAAATGGTCGACGGACCTTAAACTCTATTCATTAATTCACTAAATGCGGTACAGCATGATAACTGTTCCTCCTACTTCTGTCTCACTGTCTGACATCTACACTGGTTTCTGCAAAACATGTAAACATGTTTTCACGCGACATTCCCTGCACTGATTAGGTATTGTCTTCGAACCAATCATAACGACATACCAAAAGTATACTGGACTCCCAAAATGCATAAATCACCATACAAAGCTAGATTCATAGCTGGTTCTGGAAGCTGCACCACCAAGCTTCTTTCAACCCTATTGACGAGGGCCCTTCAGGTGGTAACAGAATATATCAGCAGCATATAGGTATTCCAATGGGTACTAATTGTGCACCCCTGTTCGCTGAACTGTATCTGTTCTCTTATGAGTATGACTATATGCAGGCGCTTTCAAAAACCGATCCATTCAAAGCCCGTTCCTTCTCATTCACCAAACGCTATATCGACGATCTTCTCGCTGTGGATAATCGCTATATAAATGACGCAGTGAAGGATATATATCCACCGTCACTGAATTTGAAGGAAACTACAGATAGCCCTACAGGCACCTCACATTTTGATCTATATCTCTATAAAAATGACGCGGGCATTCTTTCTCGTCAACTTTATGACGAAAGAAATTACAATTTCAACATCGTAAACTATCCCTTTCTGGATAGTAATATTCCAGTGGGACCTGCATATGGCGTATACATATCTCACCTAGTAGCATTTGCTGAATCCTGTGTTAAATGTGCGGTTTCAATCAACAAAACGTTGTTGCAGAAACTTATAAAACAGGGCTATTCTACCAAGCGCCTCCACTCAAAGTTTCTCAAATTTGGCGATACATATCGCACGCTGATAACAAAATATGAGCGTAGCGTGCAATATCTTTGGCGTTACGTTGCGTAACTTGTGTCTAATTCCGATCAACCCGGGGCTAGGGGCAGTATGAACCCACGTACTTCAAGATCCTCATGGCGCTCATATGAACAGTCACAATCAAAGCGTG
>JAVTVY010056758.1:0-31152 GCA_036873755.1 Hanleya hanleyi | reverse complement strand
CCATGTACTTCAAGAACCTCATGGTACTCATATGAACAGTCACAATCAAGCAAAGCGTGACTGAGATAAATCATTCTTAGATGACGACTTTACAACGAATATTATGGATTAAGAATACCGATCAGCGATACGGATTTGATATTTTTGGAACATCATGATGTCTTGCCGGCATCATTGAAAACTGTTGACCGCTTCTCTCTTGCAGGAAACAAGCCTATGTTTATGTATACTATGATTGCCCTTTTGAATTTGGTGCTAATACTGTTATATGGAATATGGAATATGGAATACATCATGATGTCTTGCCGGCATCATTGAAAATTATTATACCTCTTGAATATTCATGAGGGTTTTCTGGTATTTCATTGGTCAAACTTTGCCCAGCCACGAGTCAATATTTTTCAATCACTGCCCCAGCTGTTTATGTGCCAGGCGGAGCGCGCGAGGTCCGGAGTCAATATTGTGATCACGTGATCAATATTTACAAGTCCGTCTGCCTGCAACATGACTGACGGTGGTCGCTTCGTAGATTTGCCCGATGAAAATCTACAAGAACTGTTACAAAATAGGGACAGTAAGAACGCAAAAAATGTTGTACAGGCGTCTTTATCAATATTACGGGTCTACTGTCAAGCAAAAGATATTGATTTCGGTACTCTTTCGTCAATAATGAAAGAACAACTTGGCGAATTCCTCTTCAAATTCTTTGCTGAGTTGAGAAAGAAGGATGGAGATAAATACTCCCATTCGTCGACGGTAAGCACACGTTTCGATCTCCTGAATATTCAAGAAGTATAATAATTTGTTATATGTAATTTCTATCTGCACTGCCCGATTAATCCATTTCATTCTCATCTCAAAACTGGAGTAACTTTACGCCGTCGATGCTACCCAATCAAATGACCCAAATAGGATTTATGAACGAAGTGTGTAAAAGCCAGTGGCTAAACTCAGGATTTATGACGTTCACCTCGTTAATCTCGGAAAACGCGTCTGAAAGTTTAAATTCTCAATATTATTCTAGTCAAATTGGAAGCAGCTTTGTAGATTTATCCATGAACTATTCATAAAATTGGACTGTGTGTCTGGTTTCCGATAACACACAGCTGCATGACAGAAAGTATTCGAGGAGTAGTAGTACCATGCGCTAGTCTGGCGTCAATTCACTGCAGTTAATAAATTCGGTATAATAAAACACTTATAAACTTATAAAACACTTATAACCTCGGCCTGCGACCTCGGTCAGGTCTGCTTGGCCAAGTCTGACCTCGGGTCTAGGTTTCATGATATTGACTCCGTCACAAGTTAATAAGTGTATACTGTTGACCGCTTCTCTCCTGCAGGAAACAAGCCTATGTTTATGTATACTATGATTGTCTTTTGGAATTTGGTGCTAATACTGTTATATGGAATAGGTCTTTGGATTATGGACGCGGATATTCTCTAATGGACGACGGCTGAATTTTGAATGACGGACCAGACGCTTGTAATTTGGATTATGGATGCGGATATTCTCTAATGGACGACGGCTGAATTATGAATGACGGACCAGACGCTTGTAATTTTGGGACCTGTCCAGGTCTGGAGGGGGGGGGGGGTAGGGGTTTTGGCCCCTAAATTTTCCCCTATCCCTTGAACTAGGGAGCTGAATGTTACCACACTATACCCTTGGGTGAAGCTCTACCAAACAAATCCCAAACTAGTAGCTTTGAAGACCCCACATCAATTATTTTATTGATGCAATTTATCCGCAAAAACTGCATGATAAATTACTAAATATTAGTCTTACGTGAAATAAAATCGTTTTTGTCTACTTTTTCTCGCAGAAAAGCAGAAATTATGAAGAACGAGAGCTCAGTCTGAACTCAAAATACGCCCGAAAAACATATCAGTCTGAACAGGTGGAACAGTGAATTGAAAACTTTCAGCACTGTATGGATTGTTACATGTGATAGTTAGTGGTGTACAAAAAAGAAGGGCTGTACTGAGTATCGAAAACAGCTTTATTTGGGAAGATGTACTGAATTTGTGAATCATCACTGTCAATCAGGTCGTTGAGCGAACTAACCACTGGAAAAATGCTCCATCAATTTTCATATGTGTTAGGATGGACTGTCTGAAGCCCCATGGAAAATGGATGGCGTTGGATGGTAGAACAGAGATTGTTGGTTGACGTACGTGAAAGAAAAAAGAAAAGAAGAAAAAAGAGGTGTCTGGTTGCCATGGGAACGGCCCACATGAGCAAAAGCAACACATGATACGTCGTCTCCCGGTAATCCACCTACCTACCAAAGTTCAAATCCGGAGCTTGAAAAGTGTGCGAAAAATAGCGCGGACTTAAGGGAAATTATCCTTGCAATGACTGAGGTAAAGAGGGTGTGTATGATTGCCATGGAAACGACCCACGTGAGCAAAAGCAATGCAAGACACATTGTCTCCCCCTAATTCACTTACCTGCCAAACTTCAGATCAGCTTGAAAAGTGTGAGATATACAGTCCGGACACAAGAGAAACTACCTTTGCAATGGCTGAGATAAAGACGGTGTGTCTGGTTGCCATGAAAACAGCCTACATGAGCGAAAGCAACGCACGACACGTCATCTCGACCTAATGCACATACCTAACAAACATTAGATCAGTAGCTTGAAAAGTGTGAGATATACAGTCCGGACACGAGAGAAACTACCTTTACAATGGCTGAGATAAAGACGGTGTGTCTGGTTGCCATGAAAACGGTCCACATGAGCGAAAGCAACGCACGACACGTCCTCTCGACCTAATGCACCTACCTACCTACCAAACATAGATCAGTAGCTTGAAAAATGTGAGATATACAGTCCGGACACGAGAGAAACTACCTTTACAATGGCTGAGATAAAGACGGTGTGTCTGGTTGCCCTGGAAACGGCCCACATGAGCGAAAGCAATGCACGACACGTCATCTCGACCTAATGCACCTACATACCAAACTTTAGATCAGTAGCTTGAAAATTGTGCGATATACCATCCGGATACGAGAGAAACTACCCTTACAATTGCTAAGATAAAGAGGGTGTGTCTAGTTGCCATGGAAGCGGCCCACATGAGCGAAAGCAACGCATAACACGTCGTCTCCCCCTAATGTACCTACCTACCAATCTTCAGATCAGTAGCTTGAAAAGCGTGCGATATACAGTCCGGACACGAAAGAAACTACCTTTACAAGGGCTGAGATAAAGAGGGTTTGTCTGGTTGCCATGGAAATGGCCCACATGATCGAAAGCAACGCATGACACGTCGTCTCCCCCTAATGTACCTACCTACCAAACGTCGGATCCGCAGTTTGAAAAGTGCGTGATATTCAGCCCGGACACGAAAAGGACGGACGCTCCGGACGCCCGACGGACGGACGGACAGCGTTATCCCACATGCTTTTTCAGCGGGCGTATAAAAATGACGAAAACCTCACTTTTTTATATTCACCTAGCCGCTGTCTCGAATTTACCCATGATCCTCAACTTGGGGGTTATGCAAATAGGCCCAAAGTGACCCCAATAGGATAAACTATTAAATCACAGACTGTCAGCTCTGTCGTGTCGGAGATAGAGCAGAAATTTTGGTAGTTGGAGCCACTGACCCCAGGTCAGTTAAGGTTAAAGATCTTTTCCTCTGGCTTTCTGATCCTTTTTCATAGCGCCTCGCAATTGCTTTATATCTTTATCTTTATTGCCATAAATTTCTTGTTCTCTCTTCTGTCCACATTTCTCTAAGAAAGTCTTGCCGGTCGCTCACTATCAGAAGTTTTCCTCGTAAGTTTAGCAACCACGCTATTGTCCGAAGTGAAGTTCGTAGGTATATCTGTGTTGGGAATAGAACTATTATCTTCAACTTCCTTTTTCATCTTCCATTGGGCAGCTCATTGATTGCTTCATCTCTAGTGAGCTCAGCAATCACATCAACATCTGGGGTGAAGTTACTACCAGAATGCACAGTTGGATGATCCCTGTCGTCTACATCGAATATAGTAGTATCCTTCCTGAGCATTTGATTTTCGTTGGCAACACTGTCGTTCTATCTGTCGTTCTGTTTTTGAATCCACAATCTCAGCAGACTCATTGCCTTCAGACACCTGGTCATCTGCGTTTCATTCTTGTTAGGTGGACTAGGAATATCATTGGAATTATCAACACTTTTCTCATCACATAGAAGTGAAAATGTTTTTGGATGCTTTTGGCTTTTGCTCTATGGGCTTTGTCTTGTCCCCATGACCAGGCCAAGATTCTCTTGGCGGTTTTGCCATCAGGGCCTATAATTGACTAAATGCTATCACCCACAATTTTAGACTGCTCGGATGACAGTGCGTTTATTCCGACAAGAGAGCTCTCCACAACGGGAGACTTCACAACGAGAGACATCTCCTGGATTTAATTGAATACAAGGTTCTTTTTGTGGAGCAGTCGGGTTACTTCTGCTAATCGGACCATCCGTTTCTTCAGAATATATATGCGCCTGTCTAGATTTTGTTACATGCCCATTTGAAATGACCCCTCTGACCACAATCCAGGCATTTACCTTGAAAAAGACAATCCCATTTTATGTGTTTTCTCCACAAATGTACCATGTCTTAACCTGACCTTTATACCGAATAGGAAGCTTAAAACCTTCAAGTAGAATTGTAGAGGCAAATAGCCCCAAAGGGAGCCTCATACCCAGAGCAAACAGAACAAAAGCCCACAATTCGCGGACTCGGTCAATTGAATAGACAGAACAAAAACGAGACGCGACGTGAAACACAGCCAAAAACACCTCGCTAATCATGACAAGCAGGCAAAACGGCCAGCCCGTCTGATTCAGCCAAACTGGCCGAGAAAAAAAGCCCCAATCATCGAAAATAGGACGAATCCACTCAAAATTTCATCATGCACATATGCCAAAGAAGATCACTAAATATATTACACAAGAAATCTGGAATAACTCCAATGATAAGCCTCAAAATTAGACAAAATCGCAGAGACCAAAATGACAGCACATCTGAAGTCAAATTGGGGAACCCCAATTGATAAATATGTTCCATATGCCGTTGAAATATTTTATATGGAATGAACTATCCTCATGGAGTATCCCATCTATTTTACACATTTTATGTTGTGCATGTAACGAGACATTGGATTTAGTTAAGGCTTTTGTTCTGGCATCCATCCTTCCAACCTCACCTTGACAAGCATTTCTTTCCATTTATAGCAGTATTACTAGAAAATATTTGCACAAAATTTCTCGCCCATGTCGAAGTTGTATAATATGACAAGAGACTGTCATAAATAAAACCCTGCAATACAGCCAAACACCAAAGATATGAGGGATAAATCTCAAAATTTAGCAAATCTGTTTGCTTCAATTCTCCATAGACATTACAAATATAACAGCATTTTGCACTCTTGATAGCAAAACACCTAAACTATTCAAATAGAATTGCCCAGCCTTTGTGCTCATGATGCTCATCGAGAAAGTCCCAAATGTTCAGTCACATTCAGGGTTGCAAGGTCTTGCAGGCTTAAGCATACACTCAAGTTCAAATGCAAATATTCTTCCAAAGCTGAAAGAAAGAACTGGGAAACACTGAACAAATCAATACATTGGGCTTGTAAATGCAAGTCACTTCAGAGGCAACCTGCCACTCATTTACATTTCAAAGACATATTTCCTGAATAGACTTCTGTAACTGGCTTGATGCAATGACTTTGGTTTAAATTACAAGTGTCTAATCCGTCATCCATAATTCAGCCGTCGTCCATTAGAGAATATCCGCATCCATAATCCAAAGACCTATTCCATATTCCATATAACAGTATTAGCACTAAATTCAAAAAGACAATCATAGTATACATAAACATAGGCTTGTTTCCTGCAAGAGAGAAGCGGTCAACAGTTTTCAATGATGCCGGCAAGACATCATAATGTTCCAAAATATCAAATCCGTATCGCTGATCAGTATTCTTAATCCATAATATTCGTTGTAAAGTCGTCATCTAAAGAATGATGTATCTCAGTCACGCTTTGATTGTGACTGTTCATATGAGTACCATGAGGATCTTGAAGTACATGGGTTCATACGGCCCCTAACCCCGGGTGAAGCAGAATTAGACACAAGTTACGAAACGTAGCGCCATAGATCTTGCACGCTACGTTCGTATCTTTTTATCAGCATGCGATATGTATCGCCAAATTTGAGAAACTTTGAGTGGAGGCGTTTGGTGGAATAGCCCTGTTTTATAAGTTTCTGTAACAATGTTTTGTGTCGTTGATTAAAATCGTCATATTTAACACAGGATCTAGCAAATGCTACTAAGCGAGATATGTATACGCCATATGCAGGTCCCACTGGAATATTACTGTCCAGAAAGGGATAGTTTACGATATCGAAATTGTAATCATCTCTTTTGTCATAAAGGCGACGCCAGAGAATGCCCGCTTCATTTTTATAGAGATATAGATCTAAATATGATGTGCCTATCTGACATGTATAATGAATATTCAACCCCAAAATAATTTTGATGAATTCAACAACACATTTTCAAAATATTTTCCATTATACTGTAAATTTTAAATAATTATATTAGCTAATATATATAAAAATGTGTTGCTCTCTTATATCTCTTCGACATTTCTTGGAAATACGTTTCAATATCGCTGTGCACATGGGAGCTCGAGCTTGTATCTTTGTTATATTTTGAGTGCCTAAATGGATGCCAGTACAAATGCCTTAATTTTATAAACGAAAGCAGTTGATCATATCGGTGATCCCAGTCAACACGGGTTAATCCGATATAGAAGAGTTGTTTATTACAAGGTTTCTGATGGCGTGGAGGCCAGACGAGCAAAGGGAATAACTAATATGATGTTTACCGTCCGGATCGTTATTATAATACCATGCCAGCTGTAGTCTTCATACGATAAACACGGACTGTCGCCACATTTCATGTAACATTCAGACTTACATGCCCATAAATGGGAATTTCAATTGCATGATTTTTGTATTTTCCTACCCACAATCTCGCGAAGCAAATGTAATTTCCATGGCTAGCTATCAATGCGACCATTTCACTGTGACCTTTGCACCATAATGGATCCATAATGCAATGGACAAAAGTAGAATAGTGCTGAACAAATTATTTGTTGCGATGGATTGATAATTCGACATCGTTTGTCATTCTACAAGTAAATAGATAATATTGAACTGCCACGCAGCAGAGAGTACCGTAGTAGCCACTGTGCTATAACCAGGATGTAAATACACACATTGAATGAATTGACAAACAATGCCGTCTCATCAATAACCAACACTTTCGGCTAATGGTGGATTAAACGCAACAGATAAAGGTGGTGGGGAAAAATGCCAGGTTAATGACAAGAAGTCAAATGACTCCACAGGCCATATTCTGACTGCATATCTAAAAAGTTCACAAGAACCAAAAATGATTCATGTGGTGATTTGTGTCTCAGCCACGCTTTTATTGCAGGGTTCATGTGGACATAGCGAATGGCATCACGAACCGAAGCCTCAGCTTGAGCGGTATTATATACAAATATCCAAGAGCAATGATGTAACAGCCCTGTCATGTCATAGGATAGAAAGTGATGAACTATGTTATATAGTTAGATGGATAAAACGATTTTAGTGTTAGTAGATTACTACATCTCATTCAGAAAACAAGTCTTTGAGACCCAACACCGAACAAGCGCTTCATTCTTCACCATGTCACAACACATTTCAGGGAAGTGGGAAGAGGTGCCGACATACTGACTGCGTCACATGACTTCACAGAATCACTTATCACTTATACTGGAGGAATTGTTGGCGTAGAATGTTCATAAGGCATATCAGTCAGTCTCTTAACGTTCAGAAAAAAAATAATTTCAAAGCCGATCTTTAGTATCATTTTTTTTTCGTCACAAGTCACTTGTAATGACCCAATTCTGGATACATTTTTCTTCCGAAATACAAACATATACCACCACAGTTTGTGAAACCCAGCTGAAAACATTTGTTACACGCACAATCGTTCGCAACAAGTGTGAGATTTTCCAATTAATATAAAAACTTTTTTGTGTTAAATGTCTTCCAAGTTCATATAGAAAAGAAAAACATGGAAATATCCACATGTCAATTGACAACCCCTGTGTTATAATTGTTTTCTGGTATAATTGAACAGTTAATCACGTAAACTTTTGTCCCGGTCTTCAAATACTTATCGGCCGAATGATTTGACCGGAAAATAAACATTGATTTGCGTGAATCTACGTTAAAAAAGGGTGGCTTGCACAATAGTATCCAGCAGGACCAGATGATAGACAGGAAGGCACGTTCTGTCAGTTGATTGGTTAACTGGATGAAAATTGACAAACAGGAAGTCACAATCACAGAATCTGATTGGATAGTTAATAATGTCCAAGTCCCCTATAAAGATGGTGTTCATGTCAAGGAATTTATATTCATCCATCATTCGGGTGGATTTGAACTAACTCTATTAAATGAATTCACCAACTATTTTACAATAAAAATACAATTTATTGTTTACGATAAAGAAATTTATGTGAGCAAGTCATAGAGACTAATACTTTTTCATATGTTTGATGAAACCATTTATTATGAAATAGACTGGAGTTACGAACACAACGAACTATTTTCTTTCCTCGGAAGCAGTTGGTACTTAGGTTAATTCACGTTGGTGCGTCTTCGCCGCATGACGGAAGTTTCACAATCTGTGAAAGAAAGTTTTGATTTCTCGAGAAAGTTGTTTAAACCGCGTGGATATGAGTTCACCAGAAGAAACCACAAACCTCACGGACCTATCAGGACTAAAATCTTCGATCGATGAACTTAAGAGTAGTTCCAGAGAGGCGAAAAAACTTTTGAATGACGTGGATTGGGAAGGACATAATACGTGGAGCGAATTATAGGTCGCCACCTTTGAGGGTTCCCCTGGTTCCGGTTCGACTTTGGAAGCTGCCACCACGGGTGTACCTTTTCTACAGAATATCAGTCCATCTTCCATTGATGCGCAAAGTGAGTTTAACTCGATAAAGGATGCCTACAAGCATATCAGGCTCACAGACGACCACATACTGAACGAATCTCGCACCGGAATAAAACGTGAAGACCAACCGGTGCTGAACGTGATTTCGAAGCGTGCGCGCTACATTGAAACCGGCCTCAGAATCCTACAGCAGACTGACGAGGGCAGTGCAGGTAATCTCAGTGAACTTTACATATGTTTACTTGCAAACTTATACAGGACACTGAGCAGAAATACTTCCCCATTTACCTCTCAGGCTGTGGCTTCCTATAGAGTGCAGCCAGTATAGCAGCAGCTGGTCAATTACAGGCCCCACAACGCCAGAATTATCCCTACCAGTATCATCAACAACAGTCCTATCGTGGACAGCACAATTCCTGGAGAGGTAATCCAAATTTCCAGCCAAGGGGGCGTTTTCGCCCACCGTTTCAGTATCAAGGTAACAACTACAGATACCGATGCTCTTCCAATCAGGCATACGGTTCTCCGCCCCAGCAGGATACCTACACGGGATTCAACAGGAATGTGCCCTTTACCAGAATCGATTCACATGATTCTAACAATTGAACTAGTATAAGAACTGTTATCCTGTTGGTTTTATTTTTCATCAGACAATCAGTCTCATGTTGTTTACATGAACATCAGTTTACCTGTACTCAGCTAATTCCTTTTCCTATATACTAGATGGTACATTCCGCCATATGACATTAACATATACTTCTCCAAGACTGTATTTGGCCTAATATTGTTTATGCCGAGAGTAGTACGGTAATATGTGTTTGTTTTAATTTTTATTTCTTAACTGTGTATTGATATGTATTATGTGCTGTGTAAGCAAGTTTCAGGCTGCAAGTTTATCAAACTAGCTGGATTGTCTGATGATTTCAAACCGAAGGATTTTCGCCCGACCGGGGCTACGGTGCAGGTACAGAATGGCTTCGATCCCGATTTCGTCATGAAGTTAGGTAGATGGAAAACACGGTCTGTGTTTTACGACCACTATGTGCATGCAAGTACTTCGGCTGATTTCACCGACAAACTATTCAACTGAATGGTCAGGGTTTATAGGACTGAGCGTGTTCTGTAGTTAAACAGACGTTTCTTATGCTGTTGTTCTGACTCCCCATTAAAGCAATTATAGTTTAATAATGTTTTGAATTATGTGTGAAGTCACGGAAATTCAGAAGTTATGGAAAACTGGAGTTACGAACACAACGAACTATTTTTTTTCAACGGAAGCAGTTGGCTTCCGCGGTATGTTAGGTTAAATCATGTTGTTGCGTCTGCTTTGTTTTTAGTTTGCTTACATTTGGGTTATTTGTGGCAAAGATGTGGCGAAGATGTACCCAACGTGAATAAAGGCAATTATAGTTTAATAATGTTTTGAGTTATGTGTGAAGTATCGGAAGTTTAGAAGTTATGGAAAACTATAGGCGTGTCTGTGACGTCAGGGAATTCCCATTGTTGTTGGTAACGGTAACCGGATGGTTACACCGCATGGTTTTAAAATAACATCTTCGCTGTTGACACGCCTGTTCAGTGTGTTTTAAATTCAAGTACATTACAGCAACAGGTAATAATCTTCCTTTTATTTGCGTGAAAATGGTGGCACATGTGCTCGTTCTTGGTCACTCATTTATTCGACGCCTAGATAGTTTTATAGCTAACGATGCGTCCTGTGAGAACCTCGGCCTTGACGGCACTGAAATCCAAGTCGCCTTTCACGGCTTGTCTGGGGGAACGTTGAGACCGGGGCCTGAATCTGTTCAAAAAGAATTGTCTGTCCTTACATCGTATAGTCTGTCCTAACGCAGTTTTTCTACAGATTGGAGAAAACGATTTATCACATGAAAACTGTAATCCTAATTCCCTAGCTGTAGACTTAATTTCTTTCAGTAATTTTCTCACAGAATCTTTCAATATGCGTCTTGTTATTGTAATCTGGGTCATTTCATCCTCTTTCTGAAAATGATTAAACCCAAATTAGGGAATGGAATATACAGGGAATGGGTTGTCGGCTCTTTTCCTTTCCATTTCATAGACAACATGGCATACCCAAAGAGGAAAGCCATGCCCTCAGCAAAACGGAGAAAGACATCCGATGAGGTTGTACCACCGAAGAAGAGATCCCGCATGACTTCAGCCAAGCGGAGGAAGACATCCCAGGATGCTCCATCATGTAGTTGTCCTACTGTCTTCCAAATCACCGCCATTGTCCTAGCTGAGCTAAGATCTGTAGGGTTACTTTCCATGCCTGGAAATGGGTCAGCATCCACTGTCTCAGAGCCTCCTGCCACATCTACCGAGGTTTCTCCTCCTCCAGAGGGTACAGAAAGAGAGGATGCGGGGTTATCTCCTTTATCGGCCATAATCCTGGGTAGGTCTGCCTCACAGCCTGAAACGGAACTGGTAAACAGCGTAGAAGGTAATACTATTGACCCAGACTCTATTTGTAGTATCTCTCTGGCTTCGTCTTCCCTCCCTCTTGGTTTCAACGTCAATGAGAAAACCAGGGCCAAAATATTCACTAATCAATATGTAGATTTTGGTTCCCTTTTGAACCCCCTAGATCAGGAACCCTCCATCAAACTGTCATCAGATGGGTCCAAGGTCCATATTACAGCGCATGATAAGTCTAAAAAGATAACTAATATGTTCCAGTGGGCCCAAGCCTTTGACATCTTCATGGCCCTATATAGTGCAAAATTTCCAGATGTTGTCCCTTCTCTCGTGAAGTATGGTGGGATTGTCAGACTGATCAACCATACCTTTGGCTTTCAGTCAGCAAAGTTTTATGACGAGCACTTCCGAAAACTACGGGTCCAGGAACTCATAGATTGGGGTAAAACCCACGATGAGTTGTGGCGCTTAGCCGCTTTACGCCAACAGTACCCCACTCCAGTCAGACTTAAACGACTCGAGATGTACTTACGAACTTACCACCCAGAGTTTGCCAAATTACTTATTGAAGGTTTCACAATTGGTTTTCGATTAGGAAATAACGGTTGCCTTAAACCAGGTATACCAAAAAACCACCGGTCTGCCTTGCAAAATGCTGATTTAGTAACATCAAAATTAGAGAAAGAAATTTACCTAGGCAGAATTGCGGGTCCCTTTTTATTTCCCTTTCAAAACTGGGTTTACTCCCCTTTAGATGCAGTGCCCAAAAAGAGGCGGGCAAATTCAGGATCATCCATGATTTGTCCTATCCTGACCAGGCATCAGTTAACTCCATTATTCCTCGGGAATCCTGCACTGTGAGTTATGAATCAATTGAAAATGGCATTGCTCTGTTACAGCACCATGGCCCTAATAGCTTTATGGCTAAAGCTGACATTGAAGACGCATTTCGCATTATCCCAGTCCTCCCCGACGATTACAAATATTTAGGATGCTCTTGGAATAAGAACTTTTATGTTGACCGTTGCTTACCCATGGGTTGCTCCTCTTCTTGTAAATTCTTTGAAACTCTAAGCTGTGCCCTGCAATGGATTATGACCAAACTCTACCGTGTTTCTGGAATGTCCCATTTGCTAGATGATTTTTTCTTCATAGGCCCTCCAGATAGTCCGCTATGCGCTGAAGCACTACAGCAATTTCTTGAGCTCTGTGACACGTTGGGCATACCAATCGAAGTACCCAAAACATGTGCGCCATGCACCCTGATTGTCATCTATGGTATTGAAATTGATTCTGTTGAAATGGTTGCCCGACTTCCGCCTGAAAAAATCGAAAAGGCCTTAAATCTTCTGGATCAATCCAAACGTAGAAAGCATGTAACGCTGAAGGAACTCCAATCACTTGTTGGTTTCCTCAGCTTTGCTTGTTCTGTTATAATTCCTGGCAGAGCTTTCTTACGTAGACTTCATGACTTGTCCATTGGTATATCCAAAGCACATCACCGCATCCGATTGAATAAGGAATCTCGATGTGATTTGGAGGCTTGGCATACATTTTTGTCCGATTATAATGGCAAATCTTGTTTTTTATTTGGCGATTGGTTATCATCCAACACGCTCCATTTGTACACCGATGCGGCGGGCGTTCATGGTGGATTTGCTGCTATGCTGGGTGAGCAGTGGTTCACAGGTGCATGGAAATATAACATTCAAAGAATTGTTCCCCATAACACTGGCTATCGAAATTTGGGGGCACCAATTGTGTAATCATAAAATTCTCTTTATGTCAGATAATGTAGAGATTTTGAACAAAACTTCATCGAAAAACAAAATTGTAATGAAACTAATTCGTCGTGTGGTTTCGTCTACCTTGAAGCACAACCTTCATTTTCGTGCAAAGCACCTTCCAGGGAGGCACAATGTCATTGCAGACAAATTGTCTCGCTTCAAATTCCAGGAGGCACACGATCTAGCCCCTTGGTTGGCGGCCAGTCCGGTTCCGGTACCTCCACAATTCTAGCATATATGATGGAACAGCTTCTCAAATCAGCGCTTTCAAAGAGCACTATTGCTTCATACCGCCGCGTGATTGTTGATTTTGTCAAATTCCATCAGATCAGCTCTCCCAACTCGCCAGTATTTCCATCGTCTCCGTGGCTGATTACTCAATATATCATCCACCTATTCCAGAAGAGCAAGAGCTCCTCTACTATTTATTCATCCATTCCTGCTATCAGTTTTGTTCATAAACAGGATAACCTTAATGACCCTACCACAACCTTCTTCGTGAAAAAGAGCTAAAAGGAGCGCACAATAGCATTGACCGTGTCGATACGAGACTTCCCATAACACGGGTGATACTCCACAAAATTGTTAGAGCTCTTGATTTTGTGCAACCATCATTTTTTCAGAGGGTGCTCTCAAAAGCGATGTTTCTTTTGGCTTTTCACGCTTTTTTGAGGATTGGTGAATTTACAGTAACTAGAAAAACTCAAGCCAACCAAATCTTACAAGTTTCTGATATCAACTTTCAGTACACTGGCTCATTCCTCTCTGGGCTCGTTGTGTCAATTAGCAATTTTAAGCACAGTGACCTTCACCCTATCACTATTCAGATTCCAATTTTCAAGTGCTCGGAAGGCTGCCCTGTCCTGGCCTTGAAACAATATTTAGACTTCGCCAAACATCGATCAGGTCCCCTTTTCCAATTGCCTGGGCTTCTCCTGTCACATACACTTATTTTACTTCATCATTAAAATCTGTCCTCTCTTTCGCTGGCTTGGACCCCAAATTCTACAAAGGACATAGCTTCCGTATTGGTGCAGCAACAACTGCTGTGGCATCAGGTGTACCAGAAACTTTGATAAAAAAAAATGGGACGATGGAAATCTGACGCTATGAAGAGATACGTACCAATCAATATATTCTAATCGCCATTTCCTCTTTCAATGCTTTTAGTTTTGAGACATTATCGACTTTGAAGAGGTCAGCAATGCTTGCTCTTTCGGCAGTTATTTAGCATTGAGATATTGGAGAGGGCAACAAAGCCTGCTCTTCAGGAACCTATTATTAAGGGATTTTAAGTTGGTTTAGCATTTTATCTAGCTTCGTTTAGGGTCAATACCTAACATAACACATTTTGCGTGTATATAATGGTAGGTTACCATTGTTGTTTTCGCTCTAGTTCATAGCTGTGTAAGCACAAAATTGCAGTTTCCTAGAGCTCGACATCAAAAGAGGTCAGCAAAGCCTGCTCCTATAATTATTTTGTGACCACTATTGTGGTCGTTCTTGGCATTGTTAGCAATGACTTACCCACTGTCAATCGTATTGTGAGCTGTAAGCTGAATATCATTAATGAGGGACTGTGCAGTTTGTCGTCTCCATTAACCATGTTTTATTTCCTTTAGCTTTGATATTGGGAGGCCAGCAATGCCTGCTCCTTGCGTTAGTTCCAGGTAAGACATTGTTTCCACATTCAGGTTTGAAAACGGGAGGCCAGCAATGCCTGCTCCTTGCGTTAGTTCCAGGTAAGACATTGTTTCCACATTCTGGTGTTTTTCACACGTCGTTTATTCTAACCACTGTAAACAAGTTTGGTCGTAGACTTCGGGTGGGTTATAACAACCTTTAGGCTGTTATTTGTGGCCTTTCTTGTACCGCACCTTTGCACTGATGCTATTAATTTCTCATATCATTTTAATATTTACTTCTTTGTTGATGCTCGAGATGCAGTAAATTGGTTGTCATTTAACAATAAATGACCTTTTCAACTCATCTTTCTGTGTGCATTTTTTACTCCCCAGCCCAGGGGGCTGTGGGGTCTAGTTTCTGTGCAAACGAGCTCTGTGTCTGGCATAAATACAATTTATTGTTTACGATAAAGAAATTTATTTGAGCAAGTCATAGAGACTAATGCTTTTCATACGTTTGATGAAATCATTTATTATGAAATAGACTATAGGCGTGTCTGTGACATTAGGGAATTCTCTATTGTTGTTGGTAACGGTAACCGGAACAATCAGCGCATGGTTTTGAAATATCATCTTCGCTGTGGACACGCCTGTTCAGTGTTTTTTAAATCCCATCCAACCCTTCCTGTTCTAGTTAACATCTCTTTTTAACGGTTTCTCTTGATACTTTCACTTATATTTAATAATGGTAAGGTTGTCAAGTGAATGGCCTTTCTTGTGCCTCACCTTTGCACTGATGCTATTAATTTCTCACATCATTCTAATATTTACTTCTTTGTTGATGCTCGAGATGCAGTAAATTGGTTGTCATTTAACAATAAATGACCTTTTCAACTCATCTTTCTGTGGGCATTTTTTACTCCGCAGCCCATGGGGCTGTGGGGTTTAGTTTCTGTGCAAACGAGCTCTGTCTATGCCCAAACTTGTCTGGCATACAGTATATTATAAAATTTTGTGATTGCAATGAGGTGAATACGATGTCTTATGGACCAGGGAAAACCAATATTCAACGAAGCCGAAGGCCGAGGTGAATATTGGCCTCTCTGATCCACAAAACAATGTATTTACCGAATTTGAATCACATAACTGTTTCATTATATGAAGACTACAATTTAGAGTAACAGAATATTGATCATTATACTGGGATGCTGAATGGGAAGAAACAACTGTATTAACGCGAATGATAAGTTTATTCTAATCAAAACAAGTACCTGTATGAAGAAAACAAATATCACAGCGAATCTTGGAACTTTATCAACAGTCTTAAACTCTTTTCTGCTATCAGCGGCAGGTCTAATATTTAATTAAATTGAAACAAGTAAACGTGTTGTGTCAATGTTCAAACCTGTTCATCAATTGATTATTACTCACGTCATCAGTTATAGTTTGAAGCCAACCAACTGATAATTAATAGTAATATTTGTGCGATTATTGAAAATTGGAGCCATATACTTGGTGTACTCAAACAAGTATATGTTGCAATAAGGCTGCTTTCGGCATTTTCGGCTCGTGGGAATTCCATGTTTTTAGCACATCATCAGCATCTTCATCCATGGACTCCATCACATCATCCATTTGAGAGTTAGTCAGGCGCTCCAATGCCGAATTTCCAAGATCTGTGAGTTCGGTATCGTTGCTGTACAAGGCTGTCAGTCCAAGAGACTGACCCAGAGTGTGAGACATATCTTTCTTAATTTTACAGTGAGTTTGGCCACTATATGTTTTCAAAGAAGATTCAGATTTGTGGCCAGCTAGAGTCATAATATGCCGACTTGGGAAGCGCGCTGAATCTAATACATGTAGGCCTACTGTGGTAGCTCTTGGAGAGTGATTCGTAAATATCATCGATAAATTGGCATGCTTGCTGGTCAATGACATCACCATCCTTAGTGGTTTGTTTTGGGCGCTTCGGGTTCAACACCCGCTTGTATTGGACGAACGTCGTCACAGGACAGGTATCATCATCTGAAAGAGTGAAAACATGGGCCAAATTAAATAAAAGGGATGAATGGAATACAAAATAAGTGTAAATAACAAGTTTTTTTTATAAATAATCAAACGGATACAAAAACTCCAACAGTTTTGTTACGTAATGTTGGAGATGCCTGTTGGAGTGTGCAGTACAAACACCACGATGTGAAAAACGCAAGAGGGGGGAGGTTTGAGGGGGCGGTGGTCATTCAAAATGACAACGGCTTTCATATTTACCTTCTCTCCCTTCCCCTTTTCGCTACTGTAACATCAATAATCAATAAACAACGTTGATATACCAAGCCTATACTGTATGTCTGTGCAATTCAGTTATAAATTCAAATAAGTTATGTACATCCATTGGTCCAATAGAGATACGGTCCAATAGTGATACACTTCACGATAATCACCTCGCTCTCTCCTGAACTTTGCCATGATTTTGAGAATGTTCTGAGATGTAATAAGACAAAGGATTGAACTTCCAGTGTTCCAAATTTCGTCGAGTTTTCTTTGGTTTAAACGAGGAGATAATGCACCTAGTTTTGGCATACTTTTCTTGCATGCATGTTGAAAAGACCTCGGTTACTGTACCGAAAATTCGTCTTTCTTCGAACAAGCCTTCCAGCTCTGTAATAATGCAGACAATATTTTCATCAAAAACTGTTTCTTTTTGAAAAGTTCTACACTTAAAAGACGAGAAAATAGCACGATATTCACGATGAATCGTTGAAAATAGCCACATCTTGCATTGTATGCCTAGTCCAAAAGCGATACAGTTCTGGGATTCCCCTTGCCGATCATGTTATCACGTGACCAAACAATGAGGTCACGACAAATATGGCAGGAATCTGGATACTCTCGTTTACTCTCGAATATGATTTTGGACCTCCTGGGTTATTCAAACTGTATCATTTTATTATTCCCTTATCATATGCGATCAACACTTCAATTTTTTTTTTACGAAATAGTGAACCCTTGTTGTGCATTCTTTATTATACCACCTTCGTTTACTGTATCGCTTTTGGGCCCAGTGTATCGCTTTCTGTCGTTTCTGTCGCTGTGTGTTTATGGCGCTGTAATCAGAATTCAAGTATGTGAATATAGATTTCCAGTGCCCATGTACAATGTAGTTTTGGGCAATCAGGTTGATTCTTGAGTATTTATTCGATGGTTCGTGAACCTCCGAATGATTTTCTGTTCTCTTGATTTTTGGACGACAAACTACCCGTATTGAAATTCGAAGGGTGAACCAGTTAAGATGTTCTATCATTAATCTATGCAAGAGGACGTTTTCGCCAATGAAATTTTCCAAATGTTTGTAATCACATTGTAGTCGCGTTAGGGGTATCGTTACCTTTCTTTTACCGGAAGTTACCCGATATATCCCAGAACGCCGACATTTATAGACAAATAAGCATTCATGTCAAATGAGAATGAAAAATAAAATAAATATATCCCCCAAATCTCTCATCATCGGTTAAAATTTCCCCCAGCTGACGGAAAAGCTCAAATTTATTTTAAACCTAACTACACTTTGGATTTTTAGATTTTCTCTTATATTTTAACATGTGATTTTGGTAAGTCGGCTATTTTCAGAAATCGACATGGTGGACTCATGTATGTGGCTAAATCCAATCAGTAATATTTTTATATGCCCTTTTTCAAGTAGTACTTCAATAAAAGACTGCTATATAGCGGGCTTTACCATGTGAAAGCCAACGAAACCCTTCAATGTTCCAAGGGAATGCCTGTTGCAATATTTTGTGGAGAAGAAATTGTGCTAACGAAACGCAGCTTCTAATTGTATCGGGAACACCCGAGACCGCCTCTCATGATTGTTGTTATCTCAGCATGTTAGAAGACAGAATGGGGGTGTAACATAATGGATTTGAAAGAAATAAACCAGCATGCGAATCTGACTAAGCCCGATATTCCACGTGCATGCATTACCTGTTGCGTGGATTACGTGAATTCTCCACACAACTGTATTGCGTCCCGCAAATTGACCTTTCCTATATAAAATTTGGCACTACATTTTTATCGCCCAAGACGTCAAACTTAAACCATTATACCACATTTTGAACAGAATATCTGAGCTCGAGATCAACAACACCATGAACCAGGAACCACCTGCCAGATACTATCATCGGCGACGATTTGGGGTTAAATCGGACTTCTTCATGTGTCGCCTGTATTTTCACCTTCTTTTGACGTACCATGCTGACGTTGTTAGGTTACCAACGAAACATTTTGATGAAAACCCAAGTTTATAATTCAGACGCAAGCTTCCCGTATAATTCAAATCCCACTGAACATATATCCGAGAAGTTTGGCCAAGTAATTATGTCAAGGAATCTGAGCACTATATTGTCCTGAAGCAATTGGATGCCGCCTTCCTGGCTGATTGAGACAATGTCTTGATTTTGGGGTTTAGCTTGCTACAAACATAATAATTAAGTGTAGTTCGAGGCAGAAACAAAGCACACGAGGAAGATAATATGACTACAATGTGATCGCAAACTGTTTCTATATTCGTAACGATTACCACCGTCACTTTCTCCTGGAAAATTGTTTTCTCTAATGATAAATCATCTGAAATGGTGCCTTATATTAATTCCCAGGCATCCAGTTTGTCTACCAAAGCTCGATAATACAAAGACACTTCAAAGATTTACTAATCTTCGAAATCTATACTCACTAATCTATCCGATTCACCCTAACTACATTGTTTTGTCGGAGTATTATAACAATGTACAAACCATTGTGTCCGAGAGAAAATATTGCTACGTCGCAAATCGATAAGATCAGATAGTCTTCTCGTGTGAAAGTAATATCCACAACCAGGTGCACTCATGGCAATTAACGAGATGCTTTGTGAAAATAGTTTCATAATGATGAAATTCGGGTGCATTTGTGTGTTAATATTGCCACGACTTGGAACCATGCTTGTATAATCGGGTAGGTTAGTTTGTTATCTTTTAGCCGTCTGTTCTTTGCCCGACATGAAATGTGATACAACGTATAAAATAGGTATGATAATCAGTCTAACTATCCGGTACCGTTAGTCTGAGTGAGGTGTGATAAGCTCAACTGGATACGGGTATACGGGTATACCTCAGGAAAACAAACACATGTCAAGGTAGCTTTTTGACCAACACCCACATATTTGTCCAGCGATCGTACTTTTTTCTCCCCAAATTAGAAGGCATGTGATAGAATTCCCTTTTCGAACCAGTTTGAACCGGCCTTGGACACCAGTTCTTACATTTGATGGCATTATTTGTTACAAATGGGTACCCATGCTATACTAGTTCTTTATGTGGTAGGGTTCAAGGTGGTAGGGGATACCACCCGGATTTTGAGAATCAAACATCATTTTGGGGTTACTTTTGGGGTCAAAATCGGTGAATGTTCTTAATTTAATTTTCATCGTGATGTTACCAATGCGTGTCCCCGATAAATTAGTTTCAAGACGGCTTTAACGACGGTATAAATAGCACGTTATTATTGTAATTTGGGTTATTTTAGGTTCACTTTAGGAGTCACATGAAATTATATTTCATATGTATTGTGCTGTTTGTTTGCAGTATGGTCCAAGCTATGGGTGAATACGAAGGTATCTTTGGATCTTCTTTGACCCTGAAATGACCGCCGAATAACCTCGCCGAATTGCCAAAATGCTCAAACGATGCATAGGATTCAAAACGATGTAAAACAGTTGTATGGTAAATATATAATAGAAATGAGTCTCCAATCTGAAGTCGTTCGATGGGACAGAGTTTAAATGTGGATAAGAAGTGATCTGAGCCATTTACGGTCATTTTAGGTCACTGCCCTTCACTTAATATTGATGGCGCAATTGGTATCCATGTTCAGTTAGTTTTATGTGTGGTGAAGTTTAGAATATGATATACTGGATTGTGATACGAATATGATGATGGGAGCATGAGAATATGTATTGCCGACATTTGGCAAAACCTAGCTTGTGTATTGATAGTTCATGCATGCTTTATGATGCTAATAGTGAAGGACACAGAATTTCTTGACGAACGACGGTTGCTTAATGAATGTGGATCTGGAGACTGTATTGGAACAATCCTGCTACAATTCATTCTATCGCTGATATTGGTCAACCAAACACCTTGTGCAATTTGTACCCATTGAAACACCTATATGCTTGTATTGAATACTGCAGTCGAATTAAACGTATATATCATTAATACGAGATTCGACCAATTCCATGACGTATCTTCTCACGTGATCGATGACATGTATGCATAGAAAAACTATTGAGAGCTTTACTGCAGAAATATACTTTTCTCCAATATATATGGACCATCTTTCAATGTACCCCAGTTATAGATAGATGTACTAATCTACGAAATCGAAATGTCGAACTTGAAAGTATGTGTCTATTCAATTATTATCTAAACATAAGTAATACTAATATTTAAATCCAGATGTCCCACAGATTAGTTTCATATAAACTAGAATGAAAGCAACTCCGAAAAGTGAAGTCATTGTGATATTCTATATTTCGGTAAAGGTTATACCATCGTCAGGAATATCAGGAATATTCCTGACGATGGTATAACCTTTACCGAAATATAGAATATCCCAATGACTTCACTTTTCGGAGTTACTTTCATTCTAGACTCATATTTCACTCCACCAGGCCTGGGGGAGCCATTATTGTCCCTCTACCAAACTTTTTCTCCTATCTCTGGAACGGCAAAAAAATGACAGCTAACCCTGAAAGCTAACGCGACTTTTTGGTTTATCATATTGGGGACATTTTGAGCCTATTTGCATAATCCCCCGAGTAGAGAATCATGGGTAAATCCAAGATGGCGGCTATGAGGGGGGTACCAGAAAAGTTATCTTTCGACACTTTTCCTGAAAATTCCTGCTTTCTTCGAGGAAAATTGGGCAAAATCTACTTTATTTGACATCGGACTATTATTTGGATTGTGGCGAAACTTACATAGGTGAAACGTCCAGACCATTGTCCATCCGCATCAAAGAACATGAATCCGCAGTTCGAAACACCAATCAGCAAAGATCTGCTATAGCCGAACACATAGTGAACAATCCCGGCCACACCATCCCATGGGACCAAACAGAGATCCTCGCTACAAATATCGGAGTGAAGAAACCACGCCTCATCAGGGAGTCCATTGAGATAGCGAGACACAAGCCCAAGATGAACAGAGACCAGGGGCTCATAATCTCCAATGCATGGAAAGATGTGATTACACCAAAATAGACTATATATACATTTACTGACTTTCGTGGTACATTACATGTGTCCCCATGATACCCTATCATTAGACATGGAGGCCATGCAGAAACTGTTCTTTACTTTACCATCTGATTATTTGCCATTACATTGTTCCCACCTACCCCACTCATTGTTTGTTTAGCCCCATTCCTCATAACCCCTTTCATGTCTTCCCACCCTCCAGGAGTGCCCACACCCCACTGTTTCCAGACCACATTTTTGTTTATCAGATTGGCTTCATCATACCCTGTACATATATATATATATTAGTCCGGGAGCCAAGTTGAAAAAAGGCCTTATTTTAGAAATTTGTTCACCCCACCGGCAAGATAATTTTCATCTATACCATGAATTTCTATGATCATTGCGGGTATCAACCTAAGTGGTGCAGATTTCCAAAGTGGTGCAGATTTTTTTTATTGCTGCCGAAATGACACCCTACAGATATTCGTTTTGTCCCACCGAAAAGGGGGATAGGTGACTTTAAACAACCCATTCTTTCCTATTTATAGCCCAATCGGTCTGAGCTATAGTATATATTACTCGCCAATAATGGCAGAGTTATAAAAGATCATGATTTGTTTATGTAATCCAATCGTGTGGCGTCACGTGGGGACCATATCCAAATGTCAGCTGAAAAAAATACTCTCTTTCAAAAAAGGGGGTATATGTATTTGAACTGCTATATCTCTCTTAACACTGATCCCATCCATCTAAACATCATTATATATTGTTCAGTGCTACGTAGCGCAGTTTTTTAATACCTAATGTCGTAGTTGTATTTGAATCCTATGGTACAATTCGGGGGTAAAACTCAAATGTTATTTGAACAAAAAAAAAATCACCCAAGTGAAAAAGGGGGTATGTGTGAATAAAATGACATACCTTTCTTATGAATAACCCTAAGTGTCTGAAATTTATTATATTGCATTTAGTATGTATGCCAGAGTTATACAGAATCAAGATTTGGTTTTGTATCTCATTATATGACATCGTTCAGGGACCGTATCCAAATATCACCTTGAAAAAATATTCCTTTTCAGAGAAGAGCGTTCGTGGTACTTCAATGGCCGTAATTCACTTATGAAATAATCCAACCTTTCTAAACATTATCATATACAGTTCAGCATTTTGCGTAGTGTTATTATCAGAGGTGTTTTTGTATCCCAGTTGTATGATGTGACTTGGAAGTAATATTCACGTGTTAATTGAACAAAAAATGAACCCTCTGAAAGACGAGTATATATGTAATTAAATATTTATATCCCCCTTAACCCTATCTGGCCTGGGCTTTTTGGGACCTATTGTGGCCTGGGGGGGGGGGCGAAATGGCCCCCCCTAATTATTTGTCTTACCCCTTGAGCTAGGGAGCTGAAACTTATCACACTATACCCTTGGGTCAATCTCTAACAGAAAATGTAAAAAAATTCAAGATGGCCGCCTTGATGACGTCACAGTGACGTCATTTTCAAAAACGGCATTTTTTTGTCGATTTTTCAGTCAGTTTTCCGAATTTTTTATTTATGCAATTTCTCCGCAAAAACTGCATGATAAATTAGTAAATATTAATGTGATGTGAAATGAAATAGTTTTTGAAGAAATATGACAAAAACATCATTTTCTGGGACCCCACGTGGCCGCCATCTTGAATTTACCCATGATCCTCTGCTCGGGGGATTATGCAAATAGGTTCAAAATGACCCCAATATGATAAACTATAAAGTTACGGAGTTTCAGCTCTCCATTTTTTGTCGTTCCGGAGATAGCGCAGAAAGTTAGGTAGGGGGGCCATTCCCCCCCCCCCAGGCCAGGTAGGGTTAAATATTGTCTAATCTGTTTAAAATTCATTTCCGACTACTCCCCACTATTGATAGAGTAACGTCCTGTCAGCATTTCTTTTTTTTTCATTTCAACCGATGACAACAAATAGGGGCCATATCAGAATTACTGATAGGAATAAATGCTCTCTCCCGCAAAGACGATATGGATATGATTACATTATTGAATCAGTGTTGCTAAACATTAACCAATATTCAGAATGGTCAGTATGAGTAAAAGTAAAAGTGTTCTTATATATTAACCGTATGGTATCACATGGTCTATATTCAGTTTACAAATGAACACAAATAAATAGGTAGTATGGGGTTACGGGAGATTGCATGGTGCCAGGGAATATTCAGTCCAGTTTCACAATTCAATTGTACCACGTCAGAAGATTAATAGCAGGTAGGATTGAGTGAACACGGCTATTGAAGACAATCATCGCCGAGCTGGTGGGCTAATTTTTAGGTTGGTGACCTAAAGTACCTTCCCAGACTGATAACGTGGGTAATGCATTGAAAAGAACTTTGCAATTCACAGAAGAACAAAGTGATGCGATGTAAATCACTCATGCGTGGTAGATCAGTAGCTTTAGTACAGAGTGGCTTATCTGCTGGAGTTACCCAATTATAGTAGATGGAAATCCCCTTTGAACAGCAGTAATAAACGCAAAGCAACCATTTCTTTAATATATATGTATTTTCAAAATAACGCGAACATCAAAATCTCTCTACAGCACATCATACCGGAAACTTTTTATCCTGGTTTATTTTGAATATATTTCTACTATACTTCGTGCAAAAGATCCGGCATAACCGCCAGACGCACGGATCACATTTACCATGGAGCGTTTCGCGAAACTCGAATACACATCTAACTCTCTACCATCGTTTTAGCTTGGCCTGAGCTTGTACATCTCATATTATCAGATTTCACATCCCCCCACCCGTCCCCAGCGTACCCGTCTTTCGCTGATTTCAAGAAAAAATAACATACTAGAAGCATAATTCGCAACATTCATACTTTTTAGAAAATAATCGAGCTATTCGTTTAACTCTTCACACGTTCATAGCTCGATATTGAGCACCCAATCAGCTACGTTTTGAAGCTACGTATCAGTCCGATTGGTTAGTCAGTCGCAGTCAGCGGATGGTAGACCGTAATTAAGGTCAGAAGTTTAGTATTGACAATTGAAGAATGGAGTCTGTTTACATCATCAAGAATCACTTCAGCATCATTATTAATTAAATTGACATGTTGAGGTCAAATGAGTTGCCTTTTGCAGATTGTTATTATGGTTAATATACTTGTCGCAAAGGCTGAATGCACCAAAGTTTCCGGTTTAATCGTTTTGGAATATAAAGTCGTGAACTAATAATCAGAGATAAAATGAATATGACAGGGACAAGATGTCATTCAATGAAGGAATCGTTTTATTATTCGGGTCATTTATCTAAACCTCGTGAATGAACAATTATCAAAATCCAATGTTTCACATCAAAGCTCATCATGTTGGGCCCAGTTTTCCCTGATCTGTGATCCAGTGTCTCTCTTCTACAGATAATGGGACCCAATTCAACTTCCTTTCGGAAATGTGAAATTTACTTCGTATCGAGTCGTCCAACCTGATAAACAATGCGATGAATATGTGCTTGGCGAGTGTGCATTTTGACTAAGATCAATGGTTGTTTCGTAATTTATCGATGAAGCTCGACAAGTGGATAGCTTACTTAAAGAAGCTGAAAAATCCACATGAAACTGTTGCAATAAATTTTATGAAGCTGGAGGTGTACAGTGAGATCTGAAATTTCCCTCAATTTCATGAAAAATTTAACATTTCTGACAATGCCAAGGCCGCCATTTTGAATTTAGCAGTGAAACAGTATGCGGCATGTAATATGCAATGATATTAAAGTTACCTGGATTTATTGTACCACTCATTCTGTAGCTTTTACAAGTCTCAAGTAAGCTCATATTTGGCAGTCAAATGAACATCTAAACTACAAGTATTACTAACTCTGTGAATAACTGATACAGTTGTTCTTAAGAGATCTATAGTAAAACAGCTACAGACGAACTATTCATTGAGAAGATATGTTGAATGTATTACCTATGTCCTGCTCTCCCATATTTTTTAACAGAGAATAGTTTGTTCAGTTTGTATTTTAAAAAGAAACTCAGATACATATGATAAAAATATGTGTTCACTAATACACGACACAGTCCAGGCCGATTGGATCAGTATTGAAAAATATATTACTATATAATCAAACATACCCATTTTAGCAGCCGCGAGTACGTTTTTGACTTGATATTTGAATATGGTCCCCAGACGACGTTATAGAGTTGGAAAACTATCATCTATCTTGCTAATATATAACTTCGCTTTCAACTGCTGAGTACTAAATGAGGCAGATTAGACAGCCCAAATAATTACTGAGAAATATTTAGTGTGTCATTTACACATAACCCCCTTTTCAAGACGGAGTAGATTTGTTCAAGTGAAATTTGAATACAATCCCCAATTACATCATACGGTTGAACAATAAAGCAAAAGTACTAACTGAAAAACACTGCTAAGTACTGTTGAGAATTATATTACGATATTCAGACATATTTGGATCAGTAATAAGAAGGATATAGCAACACACTTACATATACCCCTTGGAAAGAAGTATTTTTTTTCAAGTTGATTTTTGGATACGGCCCCCAAGTATGTCATACTAGGGTGAGATACAAAAATGAATCGTGGTTGTTTATGGCAATGGCATAAATGCTGAAGAAAATATCATGAATTTCAGACAGATAGGTTCATTATTAAGAAACATATAACAGTTCAATCACACATATACGTTTTTTAAGAAGCAATATATTTTTCTGATAAAATTTCATTTGATCATTATCTCCAAATACACCATATGGTAGGGATACAACCACGATCTTAGGTATTAAAAAACTTCGCGGGGTAACACGGAGCAAGATTTCATCTCGTTTATGTAGACTGGTTCAACAATAAGGGAGATATAGCGATACAAATACACCTACCCCCATTTTTAAACGGGAGCAATTTTTTCAGTTGACATTTGGATATGTTCTCCTAGTGACGTTACAAAGACGGGATACAGGAACAAAATTTGATAACGTATAACTCTGTGACTATTAACGATTAATATATGATACCGTTTAGGCAGATTAGATCAATAGCAAAAGAGCTACGGCGAGTAAAATACACCTACCCCCATTTTCGGCAAAGTAAAATGAATGTCAGTAGCGAAACATATCGTCCGCTATGGAAAAAAACTGCACCACTTTGGAACTCTACATCCACCCTGGGTAATACCCCCCATAGCCATAGAAAGTCATGGTATAGATGGAAATTATCTTGCCGATGGGGTGAACACTCACCAAAACCCGATC
Source organism: Hanleya hanleyi (assembly GCA_036873755.1). Lineage (NCBI taxonomy): Eukaryota > Metazoa > Mollusca > Polyplacophora > Lepidopleurida > Hanleyidae > Hanleya > Hanleya hanleyi. The sequence goes on along the minus strand of JAVTVY010056758.1, from coordinate 3,737 downwards.
CTGGCTCCCAGACTAATACCTCATGTTTGATTGTAAATTTATACACCTGAGAATGCTAAGGGCAGACTTAGCGAAACATCGTGTTTAATAAAGAAGAAGTTGAAAATACCAATGTTCATACTTGCACTACTTCTATACGTCAAACCGAATGACACTTCAAAATGTCATTCAAAAGTTATATCGGACTATTATTTACTAATTCATGCAAAGAAAAAAACAAAAACAAAATTGACCGAAAAATCGATCAAAAATGCCTGTTTTGAAGATGACATCACTGTGACGTCATCAAACCGGCCATTTTAGATTTTTCTGGTAGAGCTTGTCCCAAGGGTATAGTGTGGTAAGTGTAAGCCTCCTGGCTCAAGGGGTAATAGAAAATATTTAAATGCCCCCGTCCCAAAAAGCCCAGGCCAGATGGGGTTAATACTGGCGATGGACAAAACATCTAGGAACTGTCTGCTTATTTGAGTGAGAATTGAATGTTGAAAATACTTCCACGACGTACTCAATCATATCACAATGCATATATTTCCTTTGGGATTGCATATCTAAAGATGTAGGCCTACCCCGGTTCATTGCACTTACCGGACGTAACTCGAATTATAATTTGTTTTGAGTACGTAAACATATTTTCGCCAGATGCATGGCACCAATAACGTCAATAAAAAAGTAAATTGATTGATGATAAATGGTCCAGCATGCATAATTCATATTTATCTACTTGACACAGCGAAGCACGTAATGGCATCATTTACAGAGTCTCCAGGCTGTCATTGTATTTACGAATGACATACAGATATGCGGGACCGAGATACTGATCCGCACGCTAAGGTACAAAGGCATCGTTATACCAACTAATTTTCGATTATTTGTCATTCTCCAGCGACATCGGCCTCTACACGCTACCATCTCGCCTGATAACACGATCGGCAGACATGGCTTTCTTGGTAAAGATATTGGCAGGGATAAAATCGTCTAGGACAAGAGAGCAAGATTTGAAAATCACTGAGATAACAGAAAATTCTTCCTTTAACTCTTGGGACTCAGAAATGAACAAAAATGATGAAAGAGTTAGGGTTAATACTCCAGGATGGCAGTCATTTCCCCCAGTCATCTCCCCCCAACATTGGTCATCTCCCCCCCAAAATTTTAGTCATCTCCCCCCCAGGTTTCCCATTTCCCCCCCAAATATTTTCGGGGTAAATTACTTGAGTATGAGTATAACTGGTCATCATAAAATATTATATTATTACAAATTACACCTATTTCTCATTTCTTTGATGTTCTAAAACGTTCTTTTTATGAATGCTATCATATCATGGTGTCCTTTTGTGAGGCAATGAGTACTATACAAAGGCTAAATGGATAATTTAGCGCTTCACTGCGCATGCGCAGAACCTTTGGTGACGTCAGAATTGGTTTTGTGCGCATGCGTGTGGGTGGGTGGGTGGTGGATGGGTGCAAGATGGGCGGGTGTGGGTGGGTGGGTGGTGGATGGGTGCAAGATGGCGGCATGGGGTGGGTGGGTGGTGGATGGGTGCAAGATGGCGGCATGGGGTGGGTGGGTGGTGGATGGGTGCAAGATGGCGGCATGGGGTGGGTGGGTGGTGGATGGGTGCAAGATGGCGGTATGGGGTGGGTGGGTGGTGGATGGGTGCAAGATGGCGGCATGGGGTGGGTGGGTGGTGGATGGGTGCAAGATGGCGGCATGGGGTGGGTGGGTGGTGGATGGGTGCAAGATGGCGCGTGCTGGGGTGTGGGTGGTGGATGGGTGCAAGATGGCGGCACTGGTGGGTGGGTGGTGGATGGGTGCAAGATGGCGGCGTGGGTGGGTGGGTGGTGGATGGGTGCAAGATGGCGGCCCATGTGGTGAGTGGGTGGTGGATGGGTGCAAGATGGCGGCCCATGTGGTGGGTGGGTGGTGGATGGGTGCAAGATGGCGGCGTGGGTGGGTGGGTGGTGGATGGGTGCAAGATGTCGGATTGTAGAAAAACGTATAAAAGGAGTGGATTTTTAGGGAAGGGGTGTATTCATTGCACTACTCTGCGTAGCACTGTGACTTACCTGACCTGACCAGGCTCCCAGCCTGCCTACCTGCCTGCCTGCCTGTTTCACCTCTAGTCTGCTTCACCTCTAGCCAGTCAGCCAGCCTGCTTGCCTGTTTTGTATGAGCTGTAGAGAACCATTTACTTTTTTTGATTTTACCAGTGCAAATTCAACAGACTATTACGCCGTATTAGTTCCTCATCAGCCTGAGCCCACAGTCATGGAGGCAGCCCAGTTAGCGAAGTTTCGAAAGTACCGTGTTCGCCTCATTGATGAAATACAGCATGTGGCTGAACTATGTGATTTCCTTATGCAGGAAAACATACTCGTGAAAGAGGGTGTGGAAAATATCATGGCGGAGAAAACCCCTTCAGCACAAAACAGAGCTCTCATCGACTGTCTACTGCGCCGTGGTCCCTATGCATTTCTAGTCTTGGTGGCGGGGTTGAAGATCACGGGAAATGACGAACTAGCAGATCTACTTGAAGCCGACGACGTTATACAAGATGATGATATGTTAGTGATGGATACCCCCGAAGAGCGTACAGCTAGCAAACGTACGCACACTAGCCCAGAGAGTACACTTGCCAAACGCGCTGGACGACCCAAACGCCCTCGACTAACACCGTTAGAAATACCTGAGTCAGTGGTTGAGCCAGTAGTACCCCAGCAAGTGTCTGTGAAACAAGAGGTAGAACTTCCTATGTCTGTCCAGGAGATCAATAACCTCATCCAGCAAGCTTACCAGGCAGCCCACACGGACATTTGGGAGCTCTCACCCTATTTAACTGTGAGTGTGAAAGACGAAGAAGTGCATTTTAATGCAGCGGGCTTTAACGACAGACCCAGTAGGCATATTGCCATGACCTTAGACACCTGGCAAAAACTGGAGACCCTTGATTACTCCATCGATGCGGTTATTCGCGACCAGGGGAGTGACGAAGCGAAATTTCATGTGGGTGACGACATCTTTGTGAGCTGTGCTTATTTCAACGACCAGCTCCTCGTGCATATCCGTAAATGGAAAAGGCGATTAGATACGCAAGAGCTTGTTGCTTGTCCTCAGGGTGTCACTTTGAAATTAACGGCGTGGCGGAAGTTGCAGCGTCTCGCAAGTACAATTCGTCAAGCTCTGGTCTACCAGGTGTCTCACTATATTTATCAGAAGTACATCGACACAGTCCTGGATCTGATCAGACCTCAAATTCCACAGGACACTAGTGTACCCTCATACGCCATCATCACTGAGGCACTACAGACCGTGACGGAGACGCAAATTGCCCTGGGAGTAGAAACTGCCTGCCCTTCCAAAATTCCACGTGAAGAGATTATTACGTACATTTACGTGCACCAGGGACGGAAAGACGATGATGAATTCAAACAAGTCTTGTTGGCGAACTATTGAGAACAAGTGTTGAAAAACATTTACCATACACATTCATTGAAGTGGCTTGAGAGCGTATAATTGTATTAAAAATTCAGAGTTTTTTTACTGTTAATTGTATTAAAAAATTCAATAGTCAGATATAATTGTATTAAAATTCAATACCCTTGTGAATACGTTCATTCTATTTGTGTTAATAAAAATAGAAAATTAAAAAAATGCTTAGTGTTCATTCTTTTTTTAATTTTTTTGAAATTATTGAAAAAAATAAAAATTGAAATTATTGAAAAAAAGGATTATTTCAACC
>JAVTVY010056757.1:0-30620 GCA_036873755.1 Hanleya hanleyi | reverse complement strand
AAACGCCCTGAAATGAGTTCTGGCCCGTAACATTGTTTGTCTGGTATGTGCAGAAACTGAATCCAAGGTGTGATCGGCTATGGCAGTATCATAGGGCTAAGTAGCGCTGTTTTGTCAGAGATTTTTTTGAAAATTTAAAATTTAATTTTTTTAAATTTTAAAATTTTAATTTTTTTTTAACATCTTTGAAACCCTAAATTATTATATAGCTTACTATAATACTCATACATGGTCAAATTTTAAAGCGCGAGCCCGTGTTTGCCAAGCATGGAAAATTACACTATATACCCTATCTCTGACAAAACAGTGCTTCTCAGCCCTGTGGGCAGTACCCCCACGTAAGTTTTCTGGACGATGTCGAAGTTGGTAGGCCCACGGGGGATATTAAAATAATAGGTATATAACTATATATAATATACATAAGGGGAGTGCAGTGAGATGGCGGACACCCCCCGAAATTGCGTATGGACCCTCCAATAGCCAGATGAAAAAACACCGACAAACTGCACTTTCTTTCACGCTACATGCTCCAATAAACGAATTTCAGACACCTAAAACGATAAAGACAGTAATGGGTCACATCAACTTACCCCAGTTTAATCACAGAAATGGAAAACCTGTCATTTCGATCACACACAATACGACGAAATGCTGCCTACACGCTAGGCTAGGCCCAATACCGGAAGTGAAACGGGAAATGAAAGCGGTCACAACCTTCACCTGGTTTGACCTCGGACTGGGATTGTCACCTCACTGTCACCCGGCCACTTCGTCAAACTTCGTGGTTGTTCAGTAGGACACAGAATGAATGAGAAGCAGAACGAAGCCCTCCAAATATGTCTCACAGGACACAATCTCCTGCTGACTGGGCAGGCCGGGACCGGAAAAACATATGCTATGAAATGTATAGCGAAAGACACCCAATTATTTCATTTATTTCTCTCTCTTTTTTTCCAATCTCAATTTATGACAAGTCATAGATACCATTGAACACGACAAACATGTCACTGTAAAAAACGCACCTACATGTATGGACTGTTGTACCCCCAAGGTCAACATACTGACATGCTGCTATGCCAGTTGTGCAGGTCACAGCGACCTGCCGGCCAATGGTTTTTTAATCTTTCGCTATACATTTCATAGCATATGTTTTTCCGGTCCCGGCCTGCCCAGTCAGCAGGAGATTGTGTCCTGTGAGACATATTTGGAGGGCTTCGCTCTGCTTCTCATTCATCCTGTGTCCTACTGAACAACCACGAAGTTTGACGAAGTGGCCTGGTGACAGTGAGGTGACAATCCCAGTCCGAGGTCAAACCAGGTGAAGGTTGTGACCGCTTTCATTTCCCGCTTCACTTCCGGTATTGGGCCTAGCCTAGCGTGTAGGCAGCATTTCGTCGTATTGTGTGTGATCGAAATGACAGGTTTTCCATTTCTGTGATTAAACTGGGGTAAGTTGATGTGACCCATTACTGTCTTTATCGTTTTAGGTGTCTGAAATTCGTTTATTGGAGCATGTAGCGTGAAAGAAAGTGCAGTTTGTCGGTGTTTTTTCATCTGGCTATGGAGGGTCCATACGCAATTTCGGGGGGTGTCCGCCATCTCACTGCACTCCCCTTATGTATATTATATATAGTTATATACCTATTATTTTAATATCCCCCGTGGGTAGGCCTACGAGAATAGGCCAATAGGAGAAACTCAACGGGCCGTTGATGTTCGAAGACTGATTGCAGACGGATGAGCTCTTCACTCCAAACAAACTCTTTGCCGAACTCGATAAATCTAATAGACTGAGAGTTGAGATGGGTTGTTTTATTGCTGGATAGAGTCGAACGACCCATGCAGCCGTGTGATCCTGTAGTGTACATGTAAGTTCATGAACAGGATTCCTGGCTAAGTGTAGGGCAAATCCGGCATGTAAGACACATACAATAGGTGACTACATGTAGGGAACCATTCAACCAAGGAGTGAAAAGGGCCAAGTATATTGCACGCAAAGTGTTGCCGATTGAAGTTGTCTTAAATGACGGGTCTGCCAAGTGTAGGAACGAACAAAGCCATGTCAACTTGGTTATTGCTCAGGGAGCTTCCATCCAACCGTCGTGATATGACTGAAACATAGTTGAAAACGACGTTAAATCCTACTTACTATAGTTACTTGGCTTCCAATCAAATGACTGGTGCAACAAATAACTCCTGTTGGCACGAGTCAAAATGAATATATCCAACCGTAACCCAGAAACTCTGGCTGTGATAGGTGAAAATAGGTAAGGGGGCGTGGCATTCCTATCACAGCCCAGAGCGCTCCTAGGTTCAATTTTAGCAATAAAATCTGATGTCCCGAAAAGTGACTTTTCGCAATCTTTCGCTGGCGAAAATAACAAAACGGGAGAGAAATAATATGCCAATTTGATAGTTTGACCGACCTGAGCTTCTTTCACCATGCACCATCTTTCATGACTGTTTTGATGCTGACAAAATGTGATCAAACGTGTGGGAAAAACATTGACTGATTTCCCCGTTTTGGCGCGTTTCTGACATGTTGTAAGAGTATTTTTATCTCGTGACCTTTCCCGTGAATAAACACACGTCGCTTATTGGTTTATAGTCAGCATGGGTCTATTTCTTGATGACGTGAGCCAAAAGGTCAACCATATTCTGCGCATGTCTCTGTCAACCGTGGAGAAAGAACACAACGGTTTTTTGACAAAATCCGTGTTTGAAGGCAGATTCCATCTAATTGGAGGAATCATTAGGTGGTTGTCATATTGCTGGAGATGCCAAATTATATTATTCATTCGATAAAATCTCAATTTTATTCCAATTTCCCACGCCGTGTGCAGTTAAAGATCTCGAGCGATTGTCGTCTTATTTAGTCATTTCCATTTCTGGCTCTATTAGTCCTTCGGGCTAAGGAGTCAGATTCAACAACAACAACCTAATCCAACCGAACCTCAGGTGGAACAAACTCTTTTTCTTCTTCTCTCGCTCTTTTGTTGCAAACACTTTGCCCTTGACCTTCCGACACGTGCAAAGGGAAGAAGAACGCCTCATGCGAGCTTGTGTTGTGCAAGTGGGAGACATAGCATTGGGTGTTGCTGGTTCACTCTATCCTCGAGCAGATCTGTCGCACCACCCTCTACATCGCTGGAAAATCGGTACCATTATCTTTATCATGCGCTCATCCACCCTGAGCCCAATGAAATTGTGAAACAGACACTTTTCTTGTTTGGCCTGATGGGAAAACTCTCGCACAGCTCGCATTTCACTTTTCCAAAGGTGACACCCATGCCGACATCAGCGGATCACTCAAAAAATATATAAATTCGGCTACTCTGATTATGATGTGTGACGGAGCTACCCACTACAGTAGAATAGCTGGCCGAACGCAGCCGATCGAGTAGGGTCCAGGAACAGCTGTCCGAACACAGCTGATTCGGGTAGTTTCGTATGTGGTTGTTTCGCATCTCCAAACTGTTTGATTCTGGGGTAATTGGAATCCTAACTTGTTAATTGTTTATTAATGCTTTTCCCAGCCATTTGTTTCAACACATTTGTTGCCGATTACTTCTTGGATTGCGTGCGTTTGTTGTCGGGCACCGTGCCATCAACCGGGCAACCCCAAACTTTGACCTTTCTGCCATCTTTGCAAAGCGTGTGTCGGACGTCGTTCCGTGTTTCGGGGCAGACATGAACCCGTTTAAATGTAATTAACCTGTATTTCTGCCATATTCTGAGGTGTTTCTTCCGTTGGTCGACGGTCCGCCTGTTGTAAGTACTTTTTAGCATGTTGAACAGTATTTTGGTGTTTGTTTTCTACATCAAAGTTGGGCAAGTGGGTCATACTGTCTAAGTTCGTAAACAAATTGGAAGACCCCAATACTTAGCCGAGTTTGTGAATTATTAGTCAAATGAACTAATGATTTGAATCATATTACCGCATACGAGCGTGGTACAATTGATATTAGTCACGGATCTTGTGTAAACATAATTTGTTCTATAATCACGCTTGTATGAAATTGTTTGTTGCTGTTGCTATGGTTACCAACCCGTTCCGTATGTGACCGATAGTTCGCATTTTTCCTTAAAGCTACCTAGTTATCACTGGTTCATTATTATTCTCTTAAAGGTAAACTACATGTAGATGAATGATACAGCTGTGTGTGCAGAGTAGAGATTAGCCCACAAGGGTAGGTGCTTGGTACATTTGTATTATGGTTTCAGACACATTGATGATATAGGGCAACATTATATGACTTGACACATGAAATGTAATGTAGGGTGCCCTATGGCTGTGAGAGTTTGTCTGATTTGTATGGAAAATTATTACTTGTGTAAATTACTCTACTAGAGTGTTTCACTGTTAATTTCAGAATATCTGTGTTCCATATAAAATAAATAAGCACAGGACATTTATGTGGGTAATCTAGCATAAATCTGTATTGTCTAGCGAGATGTATAATACGCCAGTGATTTATATGATTCCTGGATTGTCATACTGTGAATTAAATAGTGTTATTAAATTTATTTTTAGGATTTTTCCCGGGTTACCTCCCTTGTCCGAGATATTCAAATCTCGTGACCACCTGGTGCCCTATGGTAATTAAAGGAGCTTCATCTCGCCTAAATAGATGTGTTTGTGTTGGTCTGTGGATGTCGGGGCTCCCACCTGTGTCACATTTGGCGTTGCGAGCAGGGTTCCATGCTGTTATCCCTTGTGGGTCGGACCGGAAAATCTGGATTACCTGCCGTTTAATCAAGCGAGCAAGTCGACGTTGACCATCAAGTGGTAAATGGATTTTGTCAAAGCCATCAGAGTGTATCAAGGAATCAGGTCCACATGAACTGAACTGATATTCATACAGTGAATTGTTCGGTGACTGAATTTTTTCCTGAACATTATACCGAAGTTGGAACTGAATGCATCCCGAAGGAAATATAGTAGTATACGGTGGTCATCTGCTGTGTCCTGCCCAGTAAATTCTCCGATTTGAGAAACTGTCAAACTATTGAGTTGTGGCTCGTGTCATGAACTGAGTGCTAAATGAAGTAAAAAAAAAAGAGAAATTAATAAATAAACTGAAATTTGATTTGAGAACTGAAATAACTGTATGAACTGATATTACAAAGTCATGAACTACTGACTGAGATTAGCGATTTTCCAAAGAGAAACCACAGTAAATCGATAGTAGTAGTGAGAGGGAATTAACTGTGCATGAGTAATTGATATTCTCTTGTCTCTCATATTGTCGCGTTGTACTGATGATAGTTTAGAGGGTAATATGCATCTTGAGTAGATAGAAAAAGGGGGGATTGGAGCCAGTGTTACACAGTGTAGTAGATAATCTTGGCTGCGCGGGGTGAGAAGCACCTAGCTTTGTGTTACTTTTCAATTTACTGGTAGTAGTAGCAATAGTTGAGCAAGTTGAGTAATATTAGTGGTGCGGTCCACACAGCTGTACAGGCGAGATTGTCGACCAGCAGGTAAGTTGATAGTTTCTATTCTCCCTGGCCACCCCATTTCCCCTAGTATTGTTGTTCAAATCAACCTGTCCTCCCCATATCCATCATGGCTACCCAAGAAACCAATCCGACCGCAGACACATTGGCCAAATTGCGTCGCGATTTACAAAAGGAGCGTGAATCGGCCCAAGCGATGGCTGACGAAGTTGCTCGGTTAACCGCTGCGAATCGTGCGAAACAATCTGAACATGACTCTGTGAAAGCTGAAATGGAGCAGCTGACAGAGATTGACGCGCACCTCTGTAGGCGTGGGTGTCGTTCAGCCCGTGTGGGTAGCATCTGCCCGCAAGTTGGATCGTTTTCGTGATCGGCCACAGAGTAGTTCAGACCCGTCCATATATGAATGGATACGCGACGTAAAAGGGCGCTTGGCTGCGGTGCGCGGAGCCGAGAGTGATAAGGTTGCGTTCGTGTTGGAACACTTGGCAGGGAAGGCAAGGCAGGAAATTTTGGGTAGGGGAAGTAGCGACTGTAATAATGTGGAGACTATCTTCAAAGTTCTTCGTAAAACGTTTGGAGATGGCGATACACTTCCACAACTCCAGAGGCGTTTTTTCTCCTATAAGCAAGATGATGATATAGTAACCTGCTCGTTGGAGCTCGTAGAAATCTTTGAACGACTGGCAACACTGGATCCGGCCATGAATTCGCGTCGAAAAGAGATCCTTAAGGAACGTTTCGCTGAGGCCGTGAAGGATGAGGCACTTCGTCGGGAAATCAGGCGCCTGAATGTAGAGTCCCCTGATCTTGACTTCTTCCAGTTGCGTGATCGTGCTATACAGTGGTTAGGTGTAACCCCCGGAGAAAGAAAAACTCGCGTTTCCGTGATGGAGGAGATTCTGGAAGACCGGCAGTCTATGGTAGGTCCGTCTATGGTAAGTGATCTCAAGTCTGAGATAGTTTCTGAGGTACTGCAAGCATTGAGAAGCAATCGAAGCCCAAGGAACTCGCAGAATGGGGGGAATAGACGACCGCGTCAGTGCTGGGAATGTTCATCCACAGAACATTTCCGCCGTGACTGTCCAACATGGCAAGCAAAAGAGGAACGCGCAAATACCAGAGGCCGGCAGAATGGATCTGTTGACAACACGGCCAACCAGGACACCCCAGCTTTAAACTAGTGATGCCCGTGACGGAGAGCCGCGTGACGGGTATAGAGTCTCTCGACTGGGAGGAAAATGGCTCATTGGTGAGGAATGCAGTGGGACAGTGCCCAGAAGCAAATGTGCAAATTGGGGGTAGGGAGGTACGGTGTCTCTTGAATACCGGGGCCCAGATGTCTACGCTGACAGAGACGTGCTATCGCCGTAACTTTGCTCAACATGAGAAACTACGGGATGTGTCCTCTATGTTGCGTATTACTGCAGCTAATGGGTTGGAGATTCCTTTCTTAGGTTATTTGGAGCTGTCGGTGAAATTGGGTGGCCGGGAATTTGGAAATGTGGGGTTTATAGTTGTGAAGGATCCAGTGAACACCCCCTTGGAGAAGAAGAAGTTAGATGTGCCTGGAGTCATTGGAAGTAACATCCTTGGGAAAATTTCTCAGTCTTTACAAAGTAATTTGGCCGAGTCTGGGGATGACAGTTGGTTAAGTCAACCATGGAAAGCAGTGGTAGCCTTTTATCAGGAACAGCAAGTGATTCCTGTGAAAAAGACGAGCTTCGTGAAAGTAGGTGGGAAACAACCGGTGTTGATCCCAGCCTGGTCTGTTCGGCAAATCGAGACCACCGTGAGGCAGAGCAGTCGGACCTTTGATGCCGTTATTGAGCGTAGCGATGCTCTGGCACGACATTTGCCCAAGGGTTTAGCGATAGGACGTACTGGTGTTACCGTTGATGGTTCTGGCAAAGTTCCATTGCAGGTGTGCAATATGAGCTCGGAAGATATATACCTTGCTCCTAGGGCCAGACTAGCTGTTTTGTCCGAGTCTGAGGTTGGAGCCATGGATGTGGACGTCCAGATTGTAGAAAATGGTGAAATCTGCATTAGAGATAGCGCGAAGCCTGAAGGTTTACCTGAAGATCCATCACGAGTAGAAGATATTCGGAACCGTATGGATGTAGGGGAGTTGCCATGGGAGCAGGAACATCATTTAGAGGCTCTCCTTACGAAACATGCCGCCGTATTCAGTATGTCGGACGACGACTTGGGGTGCTGTACTGAAGTAGAGCATCGGATTCACACCAATGACGATCTACCATTCAAAGAGCGACACAGGCGAGTCCCTCCTCATCAGTGGGCGGAAGTCCGGGAATATCTTCGGAAAACAGTAAACAATGGAGTAATCCGACCATCTTGTAGCCCATACGCCTCGCCTGTAGTAGTAGTGAGGAAGCCTAGTGGCGACATACGTCTATGTATAGATTATCGAAGACTGAATGCCAAGACGCACAAAGATGCCTATCCGCTCCCTCGGATTGAGGATGTGCTTGAGAGTCTGAAAGGTGCCAGGTATTTCAGCAGTTTGGACCTTGCCCACGGATACTATCAAATACCAGTGGCAGAGGCCGATATAGAGAAGACGGCATTTCGTGTCGGTACCGGGGCTTTGTACGAGTTCACAAGAATGCCCTTTGGTTTATGCAATGGGCCTGCTACCTTCATGATGATGGATTGCATCTTTGGCGATGAAAATTTCCAAACACTACTGATCTATCTGGATGATATTCTGATCCCGGCTTCCTCACATGAAGAGATGTTGCAACGGCTTGACATGGTGCTCGGTAGGCTTGGTGAGCATAATCTTAAAGTAAACCCTGAGAAGTGCCATCTGTTTAAGCGGAAACTCAGATTCTTGGGCCACCAGGTGACAGAGGATGGAGTGGCAACTGACCCTGAGAAAACTAGAGTGGTGTCAGAATGGTCTCGACCTACTACGGAAACCGATTTGCGTGCCTTCCTCGGATTGGCTGGATATTATCGGCGGTTCGTGCCAAATTTTGCGAAGATTGCATCGCCCTTGCATGCATTGCTTGGTGGTAATCCACGGTCAAAAAAGCTACGTAGTGGAGGTAAGTTATTGGGGGCATGGACACAAGAGTGTGAGAATGCATTCTTGTCTTTGAAGACAGCGTTGGTGTCTGCACCTGTGCTTGGGTATCCAGATCTCACAAAACCCTTCATCCTCGAGGTTGACGCGAGCTTCAGAGGCCTTGGAGCTGTATTGTCGCAACAGCAAGGGCAGAAAACCGTGGTTATAAGTTACGCCAGTAGGGGACTACGAGGACCGGAGCGGAACATGAAAAGCTACAGCTCCCGTAAACTGGAACTCCTGGCACTACACTGGGCGATCACCATAAAATTCAGGGACATTCTCATAGGGGCACAATTCCAGGTGTATACTGATAATAATCCCTTAAGTTACCTCAAGACGTCGGCAAAGATCGGTGCTACAGAGATGAGGTGGGTGGCGGACCTTGAACTATTCAACTTCACCATTCGATACCGTTCCGGTCGTGCAAATAGGAATGCTGATGCACTAAGTCGTATGGACCAGCCTGGAGATGGAGACGATCCCCTCTCACACTCGTGTGTGAGTGAGATACAAGTACAGAGTTTGCCAGAGCCTGTGATGTCTGATGTTCGGCAGCGTGGAACGCCAGTTCCTGTGGAACTACAGCAGGTCATTGTGGAAAACATCTCCACTGTGTGGTTGGAAGAAGTGTCGGTGAGATCCCATAACATCCAGCCCATAGTGTGCACAGCATTTCCTAGGTTACAGTCCAGTGACCTGAGGAAACTGCAAGAACGGGATGAAACCTTGGGACGAGTTTGGGAACTCTGGAAGTTAGGAAAACCACCGACCTTGGAGCAGATCCTTGCAAGTACCCGTTGGACACGGAAGCTGTTGAGACAGTGGGGACGCCTGCAGGAACATGAAGGTGTGCTCTATCGGAAGTGCACCATAAATGGGTCACAGGTAATGCAGTTACTGTTGCCCCAGGAGTTGCAGCCAAAAGTACTACAGCAACTACATGATCAGACTGGACATCCAGCAGCAGAGAAGACTCTGGCACTGGTCCAGTCCCGGTGTTTTTGGCCAGGCATGTGGTCTGACGTGGATGTTAACTGTGGAAGATGTCAGAGGTGTACCCTTGCAAAGGCAGGTAAGAAACTCAATCCTCCTATGGGTCATTTATTAGCCAAAAAGCCCCTTGACGTCCTCGCCATCGACTTCACTCTACTCGAACCGGCTGGCGGATTTGAGAACGTACTGATTATGACTGACGTGTTCAGTAAATTTACTCAAGCTGTACCCACCCGTAACCAACTCGCAACAACAGTTGCCCGTGTGCTCGTCAAAGACTGGTTTGTTCGCTACGGTGTGCCCAAACGTCTCCACTCTGATCAAGGGCGTAATTTTGAATCAAATTTGATACAGGAGCTCTGCACGATGTGTGGTATCAAAAAGAGCCGCACCACTGCCTACCACCCGGCTGGAAATGGCCAGTGTGAAAGATACAATCGGACCCTCCATGATAGATTGCGCACTTTGCCTCCTGCTCAGAAGAAGACTTGGAACAAGCACCTGGATGAGATTGTGTACTCGTATAATTGCACACCTCACACGACGACGGGGTATACTCCCCATTATCTGTTCTTCGGTAGGGAACCGGTTCTGCCGATAGACTTGTTCCTCGAACTGAACGATGACCAGAGTGACTGCAACGTCTCAGTAGATGAATGGGTGGCTGACCACTATCGCCGAATGGCAGATGCATTCCAGCGAGCCAATGATCAGGCCGAAAAGAAAGCAAGTCGTCGAAAGAAACTGCATGACCAGAATTCCAAGCTGGAGATCTTGCCTGTAGGAACAAGGGTCTTCCTGAGAGATCACTCGCATAAGGGCAGAGCAAAGATTCAGGACACGTGGTGTTCAACCCTTTACAGAGTAGTGAAGCCCATGGATTCTGGTGGACGAGTGTACGAGGTGGAACCTGTACTTGGTGGTGAAAACCGGATGGTGAACCGAAGCCAACTTCGCGAGGCACCTGTTTGCGACGATGTTGGTGTTCAACCAGAGAGGATAACTGGTGCTTGTGGCTTGTCGAGGAATCTACATGAGACCACGAGAGACTCCGAGTCTGAAGAGGAAGACGGTTTCCTCATCAGTGTGCCAGTTGGTAAGGTACACATGTCAGACATTGTGATACCGGACACGGATGGTCCGCCAGACCAGCACGTTGCGGTTCCGCTGCCTGATTCCATTTCGAGGAGAGATAATGAGGACCATGTGGATGTTTCTACTACTGATGTGGGCTCATCGTGTCTTGGGGCTCCGGGAACTGGAGGCGCGAGTGGAGCAGAAGTAGACTTGGCTGATGACGATGGTGAACATGATGGTTCTCCACCGCCACTACGTAGAAGCGCGCGTGTCACTGCTGGAACTCACGGCAACCCTTTCAACTTACCTAGGTCTGCCAGTAACCAGGAGAGTACGGGATCATCTCGTCAAGCTGTCGCTGACTTGGCGCAAGCTCAACTATTCCTTGTTCAGGCACTAACTAAAACACTACAATGATGTTGGCCAGTGTTGTGATACCCTGGAGGACCAGGTGTATTCACGTGGGGGCGTATGTGGCGGAGCTACCCACTACAGTAGAATAGCTGGCCGAACGCAGCCGATCGAGTAGGGTCCAGGAACAGCTGTCCGAACACAGCTGATTCGGGTAGTTTCGTATGTGGTTGTTTCGCATCTCCAAACTGTTTGATTCTGAGGTAATTGGAATCCTAACTTGTTAATTGTTTATTAATGCTTTTCCCAGCCATTTGTTTCAACACATTTGTTGCCGATTACTTCTTGGATTGCGTGCGTTTGTTGTCGGGCACCGTGCCATCAACCGGGCAACCCCAAACTTTGACCTTTCTGCCATCTTTGCAAAGCGTGTGTCGGACGTCGTTCTGTGTTTCGGGGCAGACATGAACCCGTTTAAATGTAATTAACCTGTATTTCTGCCATATTCTGAGGTGTTTCTTCCGTTGGTCGACGGTTCGCCTGTTGTAAGTACTTTTTAGCATGTTGAACAGTATTTTGGTGTTTGTTTTGTAACGTGTGCCGGGTCGGTCAATAAACGGGACGCAGCTGAGCTAGGTCTCGTTAAATGGTAGCGTACAAGCTGTCAGGCCGCTGTCCCTGCTGACACTAGTCCTTGCCAACTAGAGATTCACTTCGACCTGTCACCTTGTCTGGATCAAGAAAGTAGGAGAGCGTAGAGACAACCAAGGCAGATATAGGGTCAAATAATATGCAATTATATTCAATTAAATGTACAGGATGATCGCGATTCAAAGATGTAAATATGTACAGTGTTAATATAAAGTGCCGTGTAAAGGGCGGCCTGGCTGCTGGCCCTTTCCACACGGTAGGTGATCGTAGGGGCGGCCTGGCTGCTGGCCCCTCTCTGGCTATGGAATGTCGATGGAGCGAGGCTATGGATATAGCGGCTCTCCTCCCTCTAAGGTGGGTATCCCTAGAAAGCGTCGTGGCTTCCCACCGTGGATACGATCGTATTCCCCTTATAGGTGCGTATGGTTCCGGAGATCGCTTCGTCTTCCCACCGTGGATACGTGTGTCTTCACCTGGTTGGTACGTATTCCCTTCCCTAGGTCGCTTCGTCTTCCCACCGTGGACCCGTCCGCTTCTCCTTGTATGAGGTTCCCTCTACAGGTAGGTTCGTCTTCCCACCGTGGACACGTCCCCTTCTTCTTGTGTTCCACTCTACAGGTAGGTTCGTCTTCCCACCGTGGATGCGTCCGCTTCTCCTTGTATGAGGTCCCCTCTACAGGTAGGTTCGTCTTTCCACCGTGGACACGTCCCCTTCTCCTTGTATTCCACTCTACAGGTAGGTGCGTCTTCCCACCGTGGATGCGTCCGCTTCCCCCCAGTTGTAACCTGTCTTGCGAGGATGCCTCCGTATCGTCTTCCCTCCAAGGTAAGTACCAGTGCCCTGTCACCCGTTTCACCGGCGAGAACGCTCTCATGCAGCGTTATGCCTCTCCGCCGTGAACACTCCGGTGTCTGTGCAAGGTAACCTGGCTTGTGAGGGTGACTTCTTCCTCCAACCCTCAGGCACGGTAGATCGTGATTCCCTCTGTCTTCTGGTCTGTAGGTACCTCCCCTGTATCAGCAGCCCCGTTCCATGATCCCTGGAAAATCACCGGTCGTCCGAACGCAGCCCGCGTTTACCGGCAATACCGCTGCTATACGTATCCGAGGTCTGCTCCCGTCCAGCGCAAGGCTTGCCCGACCGTCCACCGATCACACCCTTGGTCTCCGAGTATATCCCCGTCTTACCGTACCAGTAGGTTGGATGATCCTTACCTTTCAGTCCTGGGTGAAGAAGTGAGGTTTTCGCTTGATGCAGTCACCTTTATACCCATCAGGCCAACGATCACATGTCGTCGTGTCGCCCGTATGACAAGCCACATTTTCCCGCAGCGCCATCTGTACTTTGCAGTCAAAGACAACTCACTTCGATGTACAAGTTAGGAACGATAACTCCAATCGTTATCACCAAGCAGGCGTTGGGGAATTCCCGACTTCTAGTTTCCCTTTCGTTACTGCTGATCATATCGCCGTAGATTGTGTACACCGTTTCTCTGTTCAACGGGAACATCATGCAGTAATCTCCGCTGATATCACAGACCAAGACTGGACACAAATACGGGACGGTAAGCTCATTCAGTTATACCCCCGTTGTATGTCCGTATTTCATGCTGAGCGTTGTGGCTTCATGTAGACCCCTATTTCCGTCACTTCCGGGTTAGCGTACACACTTCGCTTCAGACTTGCACTCCGGTCCTGATTTACCGTTTAGGGGATACCAATATTCGTTACACCACCCACGCCTTCGAAATATCGGCGCCCTCGCCGATGCTCGGTCACGCTGTTTGTAGTCTAATAACGAACTGATCACATGGGGGGTCCCGGGATCCTGCCCAGTCCATCCCCCCCCAGAGTTCCGGGGACATGGCGGCGTCCTCACTGTTGCTCACAGGAACCGTCATGCCCCAGTCCATCTCTGCATAATGTTTTTTTTTGTTTCCTTTTTCGTTTTTCTTTGATTGGTTTTGATTGGTAAATAGGGACAGTAAATCACCAAAGTTTAATCACTGATGCTCGGAGGCCAGTTACAGATCCTGTAGGAACCTGGACGTCTCCTGGGTGCTCCAGGATCGGGTTCGATAGATTATCCGGAGATCAGTGGTGTGTTCGTCAAACGGGACAGTCGGGCTCGGTGCGTAGCCGGCGCGCTTGCAGGTCAGCACGTAGTTTTGAAATCGCCCGGGTCGCCGCGTTTCTCGGCCGCACCTAGTTCGGGTAGGTTCCCTGCGTTCATTCTCCTCCTCGGAGCTGGCCAAAGGTGGGCCAGTCACACGTGAATCAGCAACACGTCCGGGGGCCCTTGGTGCGCTCTTCGGGTTCGTCCGCACGGAGGGGTAATCTGCGGGATAAGGGAAAATGCCTCTCTGTCGGTCTTCAGGCTCCGTCTCAACCTCGTCATCGGCGTCATCCCCGGATTCTTCGCTGCTTTCCCCAGCAGTTGTCCGTGGATGGCAAGGTTTAAGACGGTCATGGTGAATCACTTGTATACGTCCGTCCTCACCCTGGATACGGTACGTCACATCAGATATGGCTTCCTTCACCGTGAAGGGACCCAGCCATCGATCTCTCAGCTTCGGGTTCTCCCCTCTTCGTTTGACCGAGGTGTGCAAATAAACCAAGTCGCCGGGAGAATAGGTGTTTTGGTTAGCCCGGGTATTATATATCTTCTTTTGTCTTCTCAGGTTCCTACCGGTGGTCTCCCTGGCCCTCTGATGCAGTTCGACCAGCTCATCCCGTAGATTTTCCACCCAGGCAACAGGTTCACTCTTTTCCGTTGGCGATGCTCCGATCGTCAAGTGGGAAGGTAAGGTTACCTCCCTTCCGAACATCATCATGTTTGGTGACAGTCCTGTTGTTTCATGGGCCGTGGACCGGTAAGCCAGAAGAACCAGAGGTATGTGCAGGTCCCAATCCCCGGGGTGTCGATCAACACTAGCGTGTAACATCTGTGCCAATGTGCGATTAAATCTTTCAATCATCCCGTTGGACTGGGGGTGGTAAGCGGTTGTCCTCGGTTTGCGCATACCCAGAATCCTGCACATCCCGCTAAATAGACGGCTTTCAAATTGGCGACCCTGGTCCGAGTGGATGAAGGTAGGAACGTCGAATCTGGACACATAATGGTCCACCAATGCTTGTGCCACGGTCGAGGCTTCCTGGTTGGGTAAAGCCACTGCTTCGACCCAGCGAGTAAAGTAGTCTCCTATCACCAGAATATATGCATTCCCGCTGTCCGTCGTCGGTATTGGTCCAAGTAGGTCTACGGCTATCCGTTCCCCGGGACTTCCCGTCGTCTGTCCTCGGTGTGGCCCTCTGGGTTTCTTGCCCGTGCCCTTGCGTCGGCTGCACACCTCACAACTTCTGCACCAGTGTCTCACATCTGTTTGAAGATGCGGCCAGGTATAGGCCTGCCGGATCTTCGATATCGTCTTCATCACGCCAAGATGTCCCCCAGTGGGTTTGTCGTGGCACTCAGTCATGACTCTTCGTCTCAGTATTCGAGGAACAACCCATAATCGACGAATAGTCTTCCCTCGAGTGTTAACCCATCTTCTCACCAGTATCCCCTCCTGGACTTCCAACAGTTTGTACATACCCCAAAGGCATTTGGTGACGGTGCTGTGTGCGCTGATATTTCCCCACGCTGGACGTGCTCCTTGAGCAATCCATCCAAAGACTGGTCCGAGGTCGGGATCGTCTGCCTGAGCCCTAGCAAAGTCTTCCCGCGACGCCCTCAAGCCAATCAATCGTGCAGTCTGATCAACTCTGGGGATCCCCGTATCTCCACACTGTTTACATGGTCTCCTACTCAGGGCATCCGCATTTCCGTGCTTCTTTCCTGGCCGGTGTTCTATCGTGAAGGTGTAGAGGGACAGGGATTGAATCCCTCGCGCCAGCTGGCCTTCGGGTTCCTTGAAATTCATGAGCCAACGCAGAGATGCATGGTCCGTACGTAGCAGAAATGGTTTACCGTACAGGTAATGACGGAAGTATTTTACGAAGTAAACCACTGCCAAAAGCTCCCGACGAGTTACGCAGTATGACCGTTCGGACTTTGACAGGACTCGACTGCCGTAGGCCACTACTCGTTCCTCCCCGTTGATTCTTTGAGAGAGCACAGCCCCGATTCCGAAGTTACTGGCGTCGGTATCGATGATGAAGGCCTCCTTCCAGTCTGTCATGGCCAAAACCGGTGACGTCGTCAGTTTCTGTTTGAGAGTATCGAAAGCGTTTTGGGCCACTTCGTCCCACACGAAGATCTTCTTCTTCTCAGTAAGCTGATGTAATGGGGCGGCGATGGTAGCAAAGTCACGGATGAACCTCCGGTAGTAACTACAGAGGCCCAGGAAGCTGCGGACTTCTGTCTGTGTCACGGGGACCGGCCATTCTTGAACAGATCGAATCTTGTCAGGGTCCGTCCGGACTCCTTCCTCAGAGACGATGTGTCCTAGGTACAACGCCTCCCGAGTACCTATGGTACACTTAGATGGTTTTAGCTTTAGACCGTGCTGCTGTAGCCTGACGAAGACGTCTTCCAATCTTTGCATCATCTGTTCAAACGTGTGACCGAAGATGATCACGTCGTCTAGGTAAATTAGGCAGGTCTCATAGTTGAGCCCGGCTAGGACGGCTTCCATCAGACGCTCGAATGTCCCTGGAGCATTACACAGTCCAAAGGGCATAACCTGGAATTGGTATAGCCCCTTCCTCGTAGCGAATGCGGTCTTGCTCTTATCCTCGGGTGCAATGCCAACCTGCCAGTAACCAGCCATGAGATCCAAAGTGCTCCACCAACTGGACCCGGACATATGGTCTAGCAGATCATTTATCCGTGGCAGAGGGTAGGCGTCCTTCTCCGTGACTTGATTCAAGGCCCTATAGTCCACGCAGAATCGCATCTTCCCGTCCTTCTTTCGTACCAATACCACAGGCGCAGACCATGGACCTGTGGCTGGCTCTATCACTCCCCTTTCCAGCATCTGGTCCACCTGGTTGTCTATTTCCTGCCTGGCGTGTATTGGGGGCCGTCGAGGTGGTATGCGGATTGGAGGCGCATTACCCGTCTTGATGTGATGTTCAACCAGGCTGGTGTGCCCCATATCGCTGTCATCCTTCGCAAATAGGGTTGCGTACTTCGTGACTAATTCTTCCACTTTAAAGGCCTGTGGGTTCGTCAACCTGTTGCTGGACTCCTTAACCAGTCCTTTCAGATGTTCTGGGCATCCTGCTGATGGTATCTTCTTTGGTACCCTTGTCTGTTTGGAATATGTTCCCGCATTGCTCGTTCTGGACACGACCTCAGCTGCATCTATTCTCGAGATGTTGCCACATAATGTGCCAGCCTTTATTACTGCAGGTTCGCTAGATAGATTAAGAAATCTCACAGGCACATCTCCGTCAGAATTCACCTGGGACAGCGTCCTCGCCATGATCGCCCCTGTCCGTTGTGTAAATTCCGGTTCGTTCTCTGTCATGCCGACTTCCCCTCCTAGTGCTCCTTGGGCCTTGACAGCAGTGATCATCTGGGTACCTGGGGGTATGGTAAAGGTTTCCGTAACAGACACCCGATGACAACCCGGAAATCCCACTACCTCACATTGAATGAATCTTCCCCCGATCCTCAGGCGGTGACTTACGGCGTCGATCACGCAGTGGTGTTTCGTTAAAAAGTCGTACCCCAATAAGGCATCAACCGTGAGGGTTCCCACCACCATCTTCTGCTTACGCATTACCCCTCCAATCGTTAGCTTGAATTCACCCTCGCCTTCGAGGTCCATGTCCGTTCCATCAGCCATACGAAGGCAGGGGAAGGAAGGTTCACTCAGTGGTGGCTTCCTGCCGGGTTCCAGTTGATCGTAGACATCCTTGTTAAGAATGCAGACAGAGGCTCCTGTATCCACGCAGCATGACATCATGGTTGGTCCAATACGTACCGGAAGATAAAGTCCAGCCTCCCCTGGGGAATTTGCCTTCTGTACCGCCGAAGGGCCTTTGGGATTATAAGGTGGTTTTTGTAGCCGCGGGAAGGACCGTTTAAAATGGTCCTCGCCGCCGCACTCCCAGCAACACCTTGGTCCTTCCCCGGTCCCGCGCTGTCGTTGATACGGTCTTCCTGGTCGTCGTGGTTGTAGAGATTGGGGCTTAACTTTGGTGATCTGGTCTACCAACTCCTTGAACTCCCGTCTCAGTTCTGCCATCTCCGGGGAAAATTCGTCTTCTCCGATACTAGCCTTCTCTTCCTCTCCCTTCCCGGTACTTTTTGCCGTATGAGTGCTCCTCCGTCGCTGTGCTGCCCGGTACGCTTCTACTTCTACCCCTGTATGTACCGCAGCATCGAGTGACTTGGGATGAGACTGCCAAACTTGGAACCTTAGGTCATCACCCACTGCCTCTAAGAATTGGTCCTTAGCCAATGTATCTTGGACGTCATCACCAGCGTCGGGGTAGGCGAGCTGAACGAGGCGGGTAATGCTGGAGCCGAGCTCGGGCAGTCCTTCATCCTTTTGTCGAAACCTTGCCTTCAGTTGTGATTTGTACAAATCCGTCTGGTTGGGGGGTGCGAACCGGCGTTCTAGAGCGGATACCAGACTTGCATACTCGACCTCTCCTGGTTTGGACTTCAATGCCGCGAGGACCTGCTGGGCCGCTCCCCGTAATGATACGGCTAAGTACTGTCCTCTCTCTGTATCTCCCCATCGATTCAAAGCAGCACAATGGTTAAAGTGTACGAGGTAGTCTCTCCATGGGCCGGAACCATCGAACGTAGACACTTTCACCAGAGCTTTCGACGATTTTTCTCTTGCCACGGTTTCCATGGGAGCTGGTGGTTTCCCGTCTGCGCATCTTAACGCCGGATTTGGCCCATCTCCCTCCTGTTTCGGTTCCTGGTGATCCGTCGTCCTACCAGCGAAACTTTCTTCGCCTTGTCCCGTCTTCGGTGAGACCTGTTGTTGACCAAACAGACCAATGACTGTTTTCAGGCAATCCTGCATTTCCCTGGTTGCCGCGGCGAGGCCCTGGATAGTTTCGTCCATCTTCCCCATGCCACTCATCCAGGGGGACATTTCCTCCTCAGTAGGTGTCGAATTGATTCGAGTTGCTTCTTGGCTTGGTTGATTCCTCCGAAGCCGGATACCAGTCGGGTTATCGTCTTCTTCTTCACCGTATGTGAGCCGACTTACTGGCGCCTGGGCTGTTAGTGAAGTATTGCCCGCAGGGGTGACTGGTGCCCATAGTCCGGTGTCTCCTCCGGTTTCGTCGTTGATCACCGAGGCTCGGCCTTCTGGTCTCATAGTCCTTTCCTCGTGGTCAGTCCCCACAGGAGTAGTCCAGAAATCGGATGACGGACCGTCTTCCCAACGTACCCGTGATCCTGCTGCCGTCGGAGACTGTTGTTCACCGAAATCGATTAAGGCCGCTGTATCCCCATCTCTGACCCTAGTAGTCAGGCCCGATTGGTCGGGTGTAGACTCCGCCTCCGGCCTTCCCCGGGCAAGTTGTCTTTCCATCTTCACTCTCCTGTGAACCTCGGATGTTGGCAAATCCCACCGCTGCCACCACTTTTGTGTAACGTGTGCCGGGTCGGTCAATAAACGGGACGCAGCTGAGCTAGGTCTCGTTAAATGGTAGCGTACAAGCTGTCAGGCCGCTGTCCCTGCTGACACTAGTCCTTGCCAACTAGAGATTCACTTCGACCTGTCACCTTGTCTGGATCGAGAAAGTAGGAGAGCGTAGAGACAACCAAGGCAGATATAGGGTCAAATAATATGCAATTATATTCAATTAAATGTACAGGATGATCGCGATTCAAAGATGTAAATATGTACAGTGTTAATATAAAGTGCCGTGTAAAGGGCGGCCTGGCTGCTGGCCCTTTCCACACGGTAGGTGATCGTAGGGGCGGCCTGGCTGCTGGCCCCTCTCTGGCTATGGAATGTCGTTGGAGCGAGGCTATGGATATAGCGGCTCTCCTCCCTCTAAGGTGGGTATCCCTAGAAAGCGTCGTGGCTTCCCACCGTGGATACGATCGTACTCCCCTTATAGGTGCGTATGGTTCCGGAGATCGCTTCGTCTTCCCACCGTGGATACGTGTGTCTTCACCTGGTTGGTACGTATTCCCTTCCCTAGGTCGCTTCGTCTTCCCACCGTGGACCCGTCCGCTTCTCCTTGTATGAGGTCCCCTCTACAGGTAGGTTCGTCTTCCCACCGTGGACACGTCCCCTTCTTCTTGTGTTCCACTCTACAGGTAGGTTCGTCTTCCCACCGTGGATGCGTCCGCTTCTCCTTGTATGAGGTCCCCTCTACAGGTAGGTTCGTCTTTCCACCGTGGACACGTCCCCTTCTCCTTGTATTCCACTCTACAGGTAGGTGCGTCTTCCCACCGTGGATACGTCCGCTTCCCCCCAGTTGTAACCTGTCTTGCGAGGATGCCTCCGTATCGTCTTCCCTCCAAGGTAAGTACCAGTGCCCTGTCACCCGTTTCACCGGCGAGAACGCTCTCAGGCAGCGTTATGCCTCTCCGCCGTGAACACTCCGGTGTCTGTGCAAGGTAACCTGGCTTGTGAGGGTGACTTCTTCCTCCAACCCTCAGGCACGGTAGATCGTGATTCCCTCTGTCTTCCGGTCTGTAGGTACCTCCCCTGTATCAGCAGCCCCGTTCCATGATCCCTGGAAAATCACCGGTCGTCCGAACGCAGCCCGCGTTTACCGGCAATACCGCTGCTATACGTATCCGAGGTCTGCTCCCGTCCAGCGCAAGGCTTGCCCGACCGTCCACCGATCACACCCTTGGTCTCCGAGTATATCCCCGTCTTACCGTACCAGTAGGTTGGATGATCCTTACCTTTCAGTCCTGGGTGAAGAAGTGAGGTTTTCGCTTGATGCAGTCACCTTTATACCCATCAGGCCAACGATCACATGTCGTCGTGTCGCCCGTATGACAAGCCACATTTTCCCGCAGCGCCATCTGTACTTTGCAGTCAAAGACAACTCACTTCAATGTACAAGTTAGGCACGATAACTCCAATCGTTATCACCAAGCAGGCGTTTGGGAATTCCCGACTTCTAGTTTCACTTTCGTTACTGCTGATCATATCGCCGTAGATTGTGTACACCGTTTCTCTGTTCAACGGGAACATCATGCAGTAATCTCCGCTGATATCACAGACCAAGATTGGACACAAATACGGGACGGTAAGCTCATTCAGTTATACCCCCGTTGTATGTCCGTATTTCATGCTGAGCGTTGTGGCTTCATGTAGACCCCTATTTCCGTCACTTCCGGGTTAGCGTACACACTTCGCTTCAGACTTGCACTCCGGTCCTGATTTACCGTTTAGGGGATACCAATATTCGTTACAGTTTTCTACATCAAAGTTGGGCAAGTGGGTCATACTGTCTAAGTTCGTAAACAAATTGGAAGACCCCAATACCGAGTTTGTGAATTATTAGTCAAATGAACTAATGATTTGAATCATATTACCGCATACGAGCGTGGTACAATTGATATTAGTCACGGATCTTGTGTAAACATAATTTGTTCTATAATCACGCTTGTATGAAATTGTTTGTTGCTGTTGCTATGGTTACCAACCCGTTCCGTATGTGACCGATAGTTCGCATTTTTCCTTAAAGCTACCTAGTTATCACTGGTTCATTATTATTCTCTTAAAGGTAAACTACATGTAGATGAATGATACAGCTGTGTGTGCAGAGTAGAGATTAGCCCACAAGGGTAGGTGCTTGGTACATTTGTATTATGGTTTCAGACACATTGATGATATAGGGCAACATTATATGACTTGACACATGAAATGTAATGTAGGGTGCCCTATGGCTGTGAGAGTTTGTCTGATTTGTATGGAAAATTATTACTTGTGTAAATTACTCTACTAGAGTGTTTCACTGTTAATTTCAGAATATCTGTGTTCAAGCCCGTAGGCTGGTTTGGCAACGGGAGGGTTCGGTAGAGAATATTGCGGAACTGCTAATGCGAGCGCCGCAGGCGCGAAGCCCGGCTAGGGGGGTCCGGGGGCATGCCCCCCCCCCGGATTTTTTTTGAAAATTTAGATGCCATATGGCGCGTTCTGGCGCATTTTGACAGCATATTTTCGACATCCGCCAACTGCATTTTTTCCGACTGATAAATTCAGTATATGACTATAATCGACTCGTTGTGTGAATGATAATCTTGTCGACTGGGAGATGGTTAATATTCAACCATGGGAAACCCCCTTTGATCAAGATTATTATCATTAACTCCTCACTCCGATGTGGTGGCTAAGAGTGTCTGGGGATAAGTGTCCCGTTTCCTATCTTTTTATTGAGTGAAGAGTGTCCTACCTCTGGAGATATCTGGAGAAGAGTGTCCTTGCACTCTTAATATGGGATATTCTTAGCCTCCACACCGGCCTGCCGATATATTTGTGCCACTTCAGTTCACACTTGTTACGATCTGGTAAAGAGATGGATAAATCACGCCAACAATTCCTCCGATTGAGCCATCCTATTATCAAGGAACTGGTCCATGTTTATATTTCGCCGCTATCTGTCATAAAGAATATATGTCAACCAGCAAAGACTTGATCACGTTAAGAATAACAATGTACAGCGCCGGCGGAAGCTCCCAAAAAGTGGGGGGGCTCGACTATCATAGCACTTTAGGCGAGGGTCCAGGGGCCGCCTAGGCCCCGGAAGCTCCGCGCTCCTAGATGGCTGTCGACGCATTCTGGCCGATTTCCGGCATACAAAACGACGTATCATCACTATATAATCAACTGCATTTTAAGATTGTTTTTGTGATTTTTTCTTGTCATTTAGAAGAAAAATTGAGTTGATAACTTTTGAATGTAAAAGAAGTATTTTTTCCTTTCCAAAATTTGAACTATACGCAGTGAATCTCGAAGAAAGTAACATTTCAGCAGAGGGTTGGAGAGCGCTGACGTGTTTGAAGAGAAATATGTGAACACAAAAAAAGAAATAATATGAACACAATTTTGATTTCTAAATTTGATAAGCAGATAATCGTCCAATAAAGCGAATGCAATTTCTATGTAAATTAACATCTAAAACAGTTATTGGTCATTGTGAACGGAACAGAAGAATGAGCAAATCAGAGCATTTAACCCAAACAGCAACGTGCCCCTCCAGTGCAAAGTCACCGCTCCGTGAAAACCTGGCCTACAGGGCGGCGCGGAGCGCCGCGGGGGAAAAAATCGGCCTGTTTATCTGGTCACAGTAGGACCAAAATCATGAAAAAGTCACCCAGCTTTTGTTAAAACTGGGGGGGCGGGGGGGCTGAGCCCCCACCCTTTCCAACTGAATGTGTAGCAATGCCAGGGAGGTCAATCGCTCCTGGCCCATGGATGCCCGCATGAAGGTCCTTCCGTGCACTCTGAATTTTTTTTTCCCCGGCAGCGGAACTCGGTCTGCTCTGCGGGGGGGTGCGTACGCACCCCCCGAACCCCCCCAGTAGTATACAATACCCGAATTGACAAGATAGCGCCTCACTGCGCATGCGTGTGACGTCATAAGTGTAAAAAATGGGGCGGTATTGGGGCGGTATTGGATGTGTGCGCATGCGTGATGTGTGGGAGGTGGGTTGTACCCACCTCCCACATTTGTACCCACCTCCTTGCCATTTGTACCCAATTCTCCCACATTTGTTTTGTGGGAGGTGGGTTGTACCTACCTCCCACATTTGTACCTATACCTCCCACATTTGTACCCACCTCCCACATTTGTACCCACCTCCCACATTTGTACCCACCTCCCACATTTGTACCCACCTCCCACATTTGTGGGAGGTGGGTTGTACCCACCTCCCACATTTGTATAGTAAAATCTATAAATTCCAAGAATCTTCATTATCATGTGATGTGGAATGCATGTCCTGACTTGGTTCTGGGTTTTTTCCATCACGGTTGTGCGCAGGTGTATGACGTCACTTCCGGTCTGCGTGAATCGGGCGTGACCTGGGACTATGGGATGCATGTACTGACTTGGTTCTGGGGTTTTTCCCTCACGGGGAGGTCACGTGATCAGTTCAAGGTCATATCCATTTTTTGGGACAAGATGGCCGCCAAGTGTCAGTCAGTGCAAGATGTGGGAGGTGGGACAAGATGGCCGCCAGTGTCAGTCAGTGCAAGATGTGGGAGGTGGGTACAAGATGGCCGCCAGTGTCAGTCAGTGCAAGATGTGGGAGGTGGGTCAGTGCAAGATGTGGGAGGTGGGTACAAGATGGCCGCCAGTGTCAGTCAGTGCAAGATGTGGGAGGTGGGTACAAGATGGCCGCCAGTGTGAGTGAGTGCAAGAATTTTACAGGTACATCTGACCATTGTATACAGGTGCCTTATACCATTGTATACAGGTACATCTGACCATTGTATACAGGTGCCTTATACCATTGTATACAGGTGCCTTATACCATTGTATACAGGTACATCTGACCATTGTATACAGGTACATCTGACCATTGTATACAGGTGCCTTATACCATTGTATACAGGTACATCTGACCATTGTATACAGGTGCCTTATACCATTGTATACAGGTGCCTTATACCATTGTATACAGGTGCCTTATACCATTGTACACAGGTGCCTTATACCATTGTATACAGGTGCCTTATACCATTGTATACAGGTACATCTGACCATTGTATACAGGTGCCTTATACCATTGTATACAGGTGCCTTATACCATTGTATACAGGTACATCTGACCATTATATACAGGTGCCTTATACCATTGTATACAGGTGCCTTATACCATTGTATACAGGTACATCTGACCATTGTATACATGTGCCTTATACCATGGTATACAGGTGCCTTATACCATTGTATACAGGTGCCTTATACCATTGTATACAGCAGAAAGTGTCTTTGTAACGTCTTATTGTGACATCATGGCATTATTGTTGTTTTGTGACACTGTGGAACTGTAAAAATTCCATGAATGGAAAAGAATGATAAAACCCATTAGTGCATAATATTGCTGAAATAATGCCAACAGAAAACTCAGAGTCAATTTAAATATTTATTTGTATTGAGCAAATTACAAGAATTTCGAAGAAAAAAGAGCCGAAATAATGTCTGTCTGTCCTGGAAATCAGCTGATCAGCAATAAATCGACATCTCCGTGACCTTCAAGGAGATTTTGACATTAGGTTTTACCCGCTTTTATCACAAATCATTATAAAGAAATTGTCACACCCGGTGAACTCCTGAAACCCACATCCTACCCTGCTAGTCTGGTGATAATAAAATTTAAAGATCACATGTCCAACACATACTCACATAATGAAAGCAAGAATCGAACTTGCGCACCCCTCGAGATGAAGGATACCGTCCATGTTTCATTTTTTGAGGTGTACTGAAATGCTCTCTCTAATTTATGCCCCGGTATCTATTTTCACATCTAGGTTGAAGATTTATATCGACACTGCTACACACTTTTCGAGATGTGTTTTCACTTTCGATGAAAGCACAAAACAGTCTAAAAAAATTCACCTACGCTAATATTTTCTGGTGTTTTGTAGAATATAGATTCGCGTTCATTTCTATTTCGTCAAGAAAAAATGTTTTGTAGAATATAGATTCGCGTTCATTTCTATTTCGTCAAGAAAAAATTTTCATCTCGAAAATTGGCAGATTGAAATGTTCTCTCTCTCTCTCTCTCTCTCTCTCTCTCATTTTATGACATGCAAGTATAGTACTAAAGTCTAGCTTACCTGATAAAAGAGTTTAGTCCAGATGTATACCTATATTCCATACTCCCGGACGTTTGATGCATATCTGGGGGGCTGTTTTTTTCCTAGGTGGATATAACACACCACGAATCTCATTTCCATATATATTTTTTCGAAATTCACAGATATTTCCATCGGTAAATCCGGTGTTCAGTATACCACGTGGATGAAATTCAATTCAATTCAATGTATTGTACAAAACACCTTTACGCACTAAACTATGAAGCTAATGATTTTGGTCAGCGGCACATAGATGTTCCCTGGTTTGGTGTCCACATCCCAGCGGTTTTCTGTTTCTTGGCTTGTCACGCATTTTTTCGAAATTCACAGATATTTCCATCGAGATATCAGCTGAGCTAACGGCCTCAATTGTCTGTCAGCTCTCTTGTTGTTTCAGCGCACACGGTGAGCAAACGTTTCAAGAAATTGATTTCAGTTCCCGCATAACGTCTTCTTCAAGTCCATTTTGAAGAGTCGAGCGTATGAATCCAGTGAAAATAACATGCAATTCATTTGCCTGTCCGGTAAAACTGGTGAGTTGTTGGCTTGCGTTCACTGCACACACTCCGCGCGAGACGAAAATAGTTTAATATTTTTTCTCCCGCCTCGCGGTTCAGCCAATGAACTATAAGAAAAGCATATGTGTGTGCATATTAATAAAACCACGGGCGCCTAAAAAATGAACACATTTCATTACACTGTAGCGAATTGTTGCCATTGCACGTGTGAGTCAGTGCGTTTTCATATCCAGCTCAAATTGACACGGAGAATTTCGTTACCAGTAAATTGTAAGTTCATTGCGGAAAGAATTGATATTGCATAAATTCCTGCGGAAAATAGGAAGTACACATATATAAAGAATATTGTCTTCACGTAAAAGTTTGTACATTTCAAAAAAAAATTTTCAAAACAAAACAAAAAAATGTGAAGTAAAACCCGTCCTTCGGATGGGAAAGTTGTTTTGAACTGTAAACAAAAATTTTATTTTGAGGTAGAGGGTCGAGTGAGGTATCATATTGAAGCTGACGTGAAATGCTTCACATTGATACCTCACTCGACCCCATTGCACCACTAGGGGCGCCTCTAACCCAAAAAGGATATTTTGAAGATTACGCATGCGCAGAATGCTGATAGTTCAACCCACACCCAGTCTATCAGATGCGCCTTCACGTCACCTTCAATTTGATACCTCACTCGACCCCATTGGACCATTAGGGACGCCTCTAACCTCAAAAAGCCTATTTTGATGTTTTGATGTTTGAGATGAAAAACATCAAAACATCAAAATAGCCTTTTTGAGGTTAGAGGCGTCCCTAATGGACCAATCGGGTCGAGTGAGGTATTAAATTGAAGGTGACGTGAAGGAGCGTCTGATAGACTGGGTGTGGGCTTGAATTAGGGTAATTCTGCGCATGCGCGAAGATAATATGAAAAATATCAAAACATCAAAATAGCCTTTTTGAGGTTAGAGGCGTCCCTAATGGTCCAATGGGGTCGGGTGAGGTATCAAATTGAAGGTGACGTGAAGGCGCATCTGATAGACTGGGTGTGGGTTGAACTATCAGCATTCTGCGCATGCGTAATCTTCAAAATATCCTTTTTTTGGGTTAGAGGCGCCCCTAGTGGTGCAATGGGGTCGAGTGAGGTATCAATGTGAAGCATTTCACGTCAGCTTCAATATGATACCTCACTCGACCCACTACCTCTAAAATAAAAAAATCTTCGTACACCAGATTTTGATGTTTATCTTAAAAATAGCCTTTTTGGCGTTAGGGGCGCCCCTAGTGGCCCGATGGAGCCGAGTGAGGTATCAATGTGAAGGTGAGATGAAGGGCCATCTGATGGACTGGTGTGGGTTGAACTATCAGCATTCTGCGCATGCGCGGTGGCCCGAGGGTATGAAAATAGCCGTTTTGGAGCTAGCGAAGCCAATAATGGTCCAATGGGGTCGGGTGAGGTATCAAAGTGAAGGTGACGTGAAGGAGCATCTGATAGACTGGACTAGCGGATTTGAAATAGCGTCATTCTGCGCATGCGCGGTGGCCCAAGGGTATGGAAATAGCCGTGTTGGGAGCTAGGGGAGTTACTACTGAGGATGAATGACACATGAGAGAACAACAACAACAAGAAGTTTTTTTCATATAGTTTATTTTCCCCAATGTTACATCATACCCACGCTGGGGGAGCCGCGTTGGGTATATTTACAATTCAAGAAGATTCTTATCCAATCAGAGGCCACCATTTGCATGTTTCATATTCGTTCCTGTCAGTTAGATGTATTCTTGTCCAATCAGAAGTCTCCATTTCAGAAAGTGCCATCTGAACCGTTTATTCTAATCATCGTCGGGCAGGCCAGGATACCGTTGAGGCAACATATCCTCAGATAGTTGTTTGCGCATTCTGAGTATCTATCAGTGCGTGGGTGAATACTTTCATCCGATGGAGGTGGTGGTCAGTTTAAACACGAAGAACGCAACATTGGTCAATATCTCCATTATCCACTTGGTGTTACAATTCAAGAACACTCTTGTCCAATTAGAGACCACCATTTGCATCTGTCATATTCGTTCCTGTCCATTAGATGTATTCTTGTCCAATCAGAAGTCTCCATTCCAGAAAGTTCCATCTTCGGCCATGTTCGCTTTGAACCGTTTATTGTAATCATCATCGGGCAGCCCAGGAAACCGTTGAGGCAACATATCCTCAGATACATGTTTGTGCATTCTGAGTATCTATCAGTGCCTGGTGAATACATTCACCCGATGGGAATATTCCGTAGTTTGGTCACGAAGAACGTAACATTGGTGACCCTCTCCACTGTCCACTTGGTGTTGGGGCGTTGTTGTTGGGCCCATTTCAAGGGATCCACGGTGTCCAGTTTCTCCAGCATCGTCTGTAGCGACCCTCGGTTAATGATGGTAAACGGTTGGTCAAATACCTGGATGTTACTGCTCGGGTAAAAGTATCGGACTTGGTCTGTCTCCTTATGCCGCAGCACATAACCAAACGCCAGATTTAATTTGAAGGACGTAGCTTGATCTTTGAAGATGGCTTCCACGTAGCTAGGTAGACGGGTGAGGTCGGTCAGTCGAAAATTGTAGATATCTTGAATAGGGCGATGACGATAGAAACAGTGCCGTATCATGGACCAGTGGCGCCGATAAATGTCACTCACTGGCTGGGCGTCCTGTAAGAGATCGCTAGGAACATTTATGGGCTCGTCCAGAAAATGTTCGATGTTGTCAGGCGTATTACTCGAAACCGTAACGGCGGGGTCCGGCTGGATATCCAGGCCCTCCTGGACCGTGGGTATAGGCAGGCTCTTCGTCATCGCATCACCAGTGGCGTTCGTCTCTCCGGGTTCATCTTCACTGGGTCTGACCTTCCGCGGCTCCTCTTTAGTGGAAAGTTGTCGCCCAAACCGTAGAGGCGGGGCATGCATCAAACGTTGGTGCTGTCTAAACCGACTGGGTCGTTTGAAGAGTCGACCACAATCATTACATAGTACCGTCGCACCCGCGTGGAGTACCCTCTCATGACGCAGTAAATGATCCTTCCGATTGAATGACCGTGCGCAGATTATACAAGTATACCGAGCATCGTTGTGGTTGGAGGCCTCGTGGCGTCGTAACGTATCTAGACGAGTAAACAGCTTCTGGCAGGTTGTGCAAGTGAACATCTTGGTGGTTGACAGAGTGTCTGATGAAACAGCCAGGCCGCTTCCCTTTTATAGAACGCTAGCTGGTGATCTATTTTTAGCACACTCAGTTCAACTATCCCCAAGTCGAGGGCCGAGCCGTGACATCTTCGGTAACATCCGTGTCTCTTCGGTCACTTCCGTACCGTCAACGATCAACATGTAGACATATAGAGTATGTACGGCATGTTATGGTATTCATCAGTGCATGAGTGACGCATTCAGCCGATGGGAGTGGTCGGTCAGCTTGGTAACGAAAAACGTAACATTTGTCACACTCTCCACTGTCCACTTGGTGTTGGGGCGTTGTTGTTGGGCCCATTCCAAGGGATCCACGGTGTCCAGTTTCTCCAGCATCGTCTCTAGCGACACTCGGTTAATGATGGTAAACGGTTGGTCAAATACCCGGATGTTACTACTCGGGTAAAAATATCGGACTTGGACTGTCTCTTTATGCTGCAGCACATAACCAAACGCCAGATTCAATTTGAAGGCCGTAGTTTGATCATTGAAGATGGCTTCCACGTAGCTACGTAGACGGGCGAGGTCAGTCAGACGGAAATTGTAGATATCTTGAATAGGGCGATGACGGTAGAAACAGTGCCGGATCATGGGCCAATGGCGCCGATAAATGTCACTCACTGGATGGTCTTCGTGTGACAGATCGCTGGGAACATTTATGGCTTCGTCCACGAAGTGTACTTTGCCCTCCACGTCGTACAAAATCTGGCCCAAGGTCTTGTCGTCGGAAT
Organism: Hanleya hanleyi; assembly: GCA_036873755.1. Taxonomy (NCBI): domain Eukaryota; kingdom Metazoa; phylum Mollusca; class Polyplacophora; order Lepidopleurida; family Hanleyidae; genus Hanleya; species Hanleya hanleyi. The sequence continues at coordinate 791 of JAVTVY010056757.1, read as the reverse complement.
TTGACTGTTGAATTAGGGTGACATCATCATCGGCCCTCGTGCGATGAGTGGGAGTTCCCCCTGTTTCGATATTGATGCCTACGGGCTCTTCTATCTGCAAACGTGGCTGCGGAACAGGGTGTCGTGTGCGTTGGTGTCGCAGCAACTGACTGGTCGGTTTGAAAAGCCGACCACATTCTTCGCATGGACGCTTGGGTACTTCATGGCGTGCACGTGTGTGGCGCTGTAAATGATCTCGGCGCTGAAACGACAGTGTACATATCGTACAGTTATACCGGGCGGTTTCTTCGTGCTTGGTAGCCTCATGGCGGCGCAAGTCGTGCAGACGAGTGAATGATTTCGAGCACGTAGTACAAGTGAACATCTTGGTGGTTGACAGAGTGTCTGATGAAACGGCCAGACCTTTTATAGCACGCTAGCTGATATCATGTTCGGGCACTTCCGTGTCTCTTCGGATGTAAAAGTCCCCGGATGTAAAAGTGCCCGAATGTTTACGAATGTTCCACCATTCTGGACATCTATCAGGTCCATGTCCAGAAGCTCTCATACGCCGCCATTTTGGAGCCGCCATGTTGGATCCGCCATTTTGGAACCGCCATCTTGGATATGTCCCATAATGCACCGGGTCAAAATACTCGCTTCTGATTGGATGAGAGCTCTGTGACGGATTTTAACTACTCGCTTCTGTTTGGTGTACGTCGCTAAAGGTGACCGGCACTGACCTTTGACCCCGGCGCGCGCGGTGTAAAGGTTTCCACCGCGGTGCGGTGGAAACCTTTGCGCGCCGGGGT
>JAVTVY010056756.1:0-31489 GCA_036873755.1 Hanleya hanleyi | reverse complement strand
TTCCCTCCATATATTTTCAGCAATATTTTGAAAGAGGTATTACAGGCATGCACTTTTATTTTTGTAGTCTTCTACCAATGACAATAAGGCAGGTATCACAATTAGCTGGAATCCATTTTGTGATTGTTCCTCAGTCATGTCAATAATTGGACATTTATTGTTGTTTCTGGGGGGATATTTAAAAGAAAAAAAAGAAGAAAAAAAAAGAACCTAAAACATTAATCTTGTAAGTATTGTTAACACCCAGAAAACTAGGTATATGTAATTACTGAGCTGTGATTAATGAGACGGGTATAATATAACCATAGCATTGCTCCCAGCCACAACTGTAATGATACATGTACTACAAAACTGGGCCTCATTATCTATGTGTATGGTTCTCAAAACTCCACTCTCAAATATATCTAAAACAGCAACAGCCCCAAAAAAACCCCCAGTATCACCCGGATAAAAAAATATACCAAAAATACCAATGAGATAGACAAACTTCTGAACTTTTCTCCACATTGTTCCCAGCCAAAACTCTAATGTGCAATAAATCTGTTTTCGTAGAGTATACATGTAGCTAATAAGTTTGTCTAATTCTATAATCAACAATCCAACATCTGAGGCTAAAACAGTATATAACAACAATAGGCCTACTTACCAATACCTGAATCAAAATAGTTCCCACCCGACATGAAAAATATATATTTTTTTGCATTCTCAATACTTGAATGCTCACAAATGGCATACACCTACATATCCAACAACACAATAAGGGCGGTTTTTTATCCAGTCTAAATTTCAAGGATTTTCCAGGATCAACAGACAAAAATCTGGAATTTGAAGGACTTTCAAGGCCTGGAAATCGGTATATGAAATTCGATGACTTTTCAGGTTATCAAGTACCCATGGGAACTCTGAAATATATCCATTAATGTGAGAAAACTATAAACTGGGTAGTCATGATACAAGACACAAACTATCTCACCTGTATCATGCAAGACATATACTGATACTGTATACTAGTTTGTAAATTTATATTTCCGTAAGGAACACTTGAAGGTACAAATGTATGTTGTAGCTCATGGTCAGTCTTTTGCCTGAAGGGTGATCTCAATTTCCCAAGGTAGGTTAGTGGAAATCTTCACAGGTATATATAAATATATATAAAGAACTTAGACCACAGGCACCAACTATATTAGGATGAAAAATAACAGAAATAGTGCCAAAAAAAAAAAAAAAAAAGTGTTTCAAGGTCTTTCTCATGATCATGTATGGTACATGTACCAGTATATAAAAAATATATTTTCTTTCTATACATTGTAAATGTTGAAATACAGTAGAACATACAAGTAGAGATAATTTAAAGATTTTTTAAATAGAGTAAATAAATAGGTCTATATAAAGAAACTCATACATCTGTACATGCATATATTCGTTTTCTATCAGCTATGGATCGGCTTGGCATTATGACCACTTATTATGGGGTTTTTTAGCTGTTACTAAAAAGTAACTAATATTTTGAATTGACTCTGTAGGAAAAATCTTGCTACCCAAGAATAATCTTCATGGTGTGTTTTCCATGGCCAAAGCGGTTTTAGGTCACATCTGCATCTACCCATAACAATTTTGAAATCTGGAGACGCCCACGAGCATAGACAGTGACAGGCATATTACGTACATTGTACAAAAAAACACTACATTTGTTTGGCAAAAAATGAAATTGTTCACTTCGATTTGAGTGTTGATATCCTTTACATTAATTGTTCTAGTGACCAACATTCATATAATTTTGAGAACTCATGGAAATAGAGATCTATTTTAGGCCTCTTGGTATACGATAAGCTCTGGAAGACAGTCTATATACATGTATCAGAGTGGTGCATTTCATAAACTTATTATAAATTGTAAATAGCAATTTATTTTAAAAAAAAGTTCTAGCTGATCATCATGGTTTATCATACCAGCTGCATCCATGACCCTAACACATTTCTGGAGTCATGCACATCTGATCCATCGAGATAGTTTCTTGATAACGGAGTAATAATGATAAATATCAGTCTCATCTCAAATTCCAGTTATCGCTGTTTAGACCCAGTTTCATCTTGAATTTACAGGTTCTCATCCTTCTTGAAAATTATTTTTCCAGAATTTTCAAAGACCTATAATTAAAGCAACTTTATTCCCAGGACTTTCAAGCACCTTTCAAGCATTACATACACCAAGATTTTTTGCATTCTCAATACTTGAATGCTTGCAAATGGCATACAATAACACAACCAAAAACATGAGGGATTTTTTTTTTTATCAAGCTAAAATTCAAGGACTTCACAGAACCGACAGACAAAAATATGAAATTTTCAAGGCCTAGACTGGTAATTGGTAATATAAAATTCAAGGACTTTCCAGATAGTACCCTTGGGCTTCAGCCGGATACCATCTAGAAATCACTTTGAGATTTAAAATTTTATATCCATTTGACATAAAACCAAGACTAATGAAACACCGACAACATCCTTCCCAGCTGCCCTTCCAGTTTCAGCCGAGCAATGTATCATTTTCTCAACACAGTGAGAATCATTCATTTCAGTTGTTTGAATGTGAGTCCTACCTCAACCTGATGGACAACATGTGGACTGTATTTTGAGTAACTAATATTCTGAATGAACACAGTACAGGTACAAGCTTGTCCAATATGTACCAAATATACATGCGTAATTTATCTCGTCTATATCTTCATGCCCATCACCTTATTACAACTGTAAAACAGAACAATGTAGTGCATTTATTAACACATAAAAATGTACATTATTTTTTTGTCTGTGCAGTGAGAAAATTGAATTTTATTACAAATCAGTCTACATTGTACATGCAGTACTGTGTACCTTTGAAAAGCAGACACAAAGAACGTTTCACATGAACATGATTTGTATTAACGCATGAGGAGCTCTTCATGGGAGATCGGAGGACTACCCAAAACCTGTAGGTGTGAGATCATTATTAGCCTTATTATCACAGCTAATGATAAATAACTAGAGCCGATTGACAACTTTCCATCTGCCACTTGACGAGCTTTTGTTCGGTTCTTATAATAAACTGATGGAGAAAGTACAGGTACCGAAAAGCTGTTTAGAAGCTAGGCTGAAATAGAGCCAGTTAAACAGCTCTGGCGGCCAAATAAACAGCCTGTTCTGACAACCCCTGACAAGATAGAAGTCTTCAAGTTTGTAATAGGTATTTATCACATTTATTAAAGAAGAAAAACGCTTCAGTGAATAAAGCACCTCAATCATCCCCACGACAGGACATATAGAAATGTTTAATGGAGAATTGCACAAGTACAAATGAGAGGAATTCTGGATCCATTCAAGGGAAATCCTTATTATGTTCTATATAATGTCAAACATTCATAGCTAACATAAACACTGTAGGCCTATGATGAATGGATGGTAATCCATGAAAATATGTAATGTCAAAAATATGCGGGACATACAAAGTCTCAATATTATTCTGTATGTATAAACTGATCAATTGTCATAATACCGGAGTTCATCATTAAGCCTCTCTGTACTGTAATGTACTGGTACCGAAAGAAAAATAAACCAACATTTGCCTGGCATTTGCATATGGCAATTGACTAATGCGTTATTTGGGGTTTCAAAGAGCTCAGACTATATCATCTGTGATCATGTATATCAATTTATTATATACTTGGCGATGAGATAGTGAAAATTATCAATCGAATAAAAGCGATATTTTCACAGTGATGATATGAAAAATATCATCACGGTGATGATATGACAAATGACGTCACAGCGCACAAATACATGTGACCGTGGTCACAATGATGAGGCAATTGACCAAACCTCCGCAAGGTTTGTGCGCCAAAGAAAAAGAAGCTAAACATTTGAGAAGATTTGTATGTTATTATGCCTTATGATGACCAGATTTTGACAGGAAATAAACACAAGTAGGCATAAATTGCATAAGAAATACCGGCAATGGCGATAATGGGACCGACTAGTCACGTACGCGTGCACCTGAACATGCGCGACGTGACTGCAGTTTGGCCAGAGCAGTGCAGAGCGCAACACCAACTCAGCGTGGAAAATAAAACACATTCCTCAATTGAAGGCTCGAAATTGGGGTCATATCATGAAAATGTCGCACCAAAGTTGATGAGAAAACATGAAAAACAACTTAATTCAACGACCGTGAACTCTTGTCAGTGAGTATTCATTAAGAATCAATTTAAATCTGGCTATAACTTATCGTAACCATTCGATTTTGCTGAATCAAAATAGTGCTATTTGGGTAGACATGAACGAAATCAAGGGGGCGAATGCGGATTTTATTTGAAATGAGAACGTTCTATGCAAAGACAAACACCCATGACAAACACCCTGTGAAACCAGGGAGGTCAACGAGAAACCAATGCGTCAGTCCTGCCCGGGTGCAGACAGCGAGACAAGCCCCTGGATGGTCCGTGCTTTTCTGCTGAAGGGGAGGGGGGAGTTGGCTGACGGGTCGACATGAAAATCTTTTATTTGAGATATAAAGCTAATAAAATTCTTGAGATCTGCTGGATGTCATCGATACTAAAGTGCAGGATTCCCGACTGAAAGAAATTCGCTTGCAGCACGTGCGATTTGTTGACAGCAAAGTAGTCCGCGAGTGACGTCACAGTGAAAATAACCAGTGTTTCAGTGTATCTTCAGTCGAAAAAGCCAACAAAATCTGGATTATTTTAAGGTTAAAAAAAAATCAGGATAACGTAGGACAACAGAAGTATATAATAAAAAGAAAATCACCTGTTTCTTGACGAATACCATAAATGTTTCATCTCGTGGGGTGAGAAAATTGGCATCGTGAAAATACCAATTTTCTCACCCCACTCGATGAAATATTTATGGTATTCGTCAAGAAACAGGTGATATCCTCTATATATCATCAGATTCATTTCTGTTCAATGACAGCTAGTGTTGATATCAGTCTGAAACAGCTGAAAAATAGGTAAAGATATTATACACATCCCATTACCACTGTCACAGTCATAATCCCATAAAACACATAAATTTATACATTGCAAAAATACATACTTTGTTTTGCGCGAGAAAATTCAAACATTTCCACTCTCAAATTGTACGCGGCCCAGACAAAATTACAACCCTGGAAGTGGAAGTTCGCCTTGGAGTGGTAACATGGAGTGATCAGCATTCATGTCTGAATGAGTTTGAGTGGTTCATCTTTTAAGTAAGTGTCACATGAGTCATGACACAGGAGAAGAATAGACGTTCTGAGTACAACTATGAGTGTAGATGGGTGGCCTTACAGTACAGGTAATACAGAGGTCTGAGTACAACTACGAGTGTAGATGGGTGGCCTTACAGTACAGGTAATACAGAGGTCTGAGTACAACTATGAGTGTAGATGGGTGGCCTTACAGTACAGGTAATACAGAGGTCTGAGTACAACTACGAGTGTAGATGGGTGGCCTTACAGTACAGGTAATACAGAGGTCTGAGTACAACTACGAGTGTAGATGGGTGGCCTTACAGTACAGGTAATACAGAGGTCTGAGTACAACTATGAGTGTAGATGGGTGGCCTTACAGTACAGGTAATACAGAGGTCTGAGTACAACTATGAGTGTAGATGGGTGGCCTTACAGTACAGGTAATACAGAGGTCTGAGTACAACTATGAGTGTAGATGGATGGCCTTACAGTACAGGTAATACAGAGGTCTGAGTACAACTATGAGTGTAGATGGGTGGCTTACAGTACAGGTAATACAGAGGTCTGAGTACAACTATGAGTGTAGATGGATGGCCTTACAGTACAGGTAATACAGAGGTCTGAGTACAACTATAGTGTGATGGGTGGCCTTACAGTACAGGTAATACAGAGTCTGAGTACAACTATGAGTGTAGATGGGTGGCCTTACAGTACAGGTAATACAGAGGTCTGAGTACAACTATGAGTGTAGATGGATGGCCTTACAGTACAGGTAATACAGAGGTCTGAGTACAACATTGAACTATGAGTGTAGATGGGTGGCCTTACAGTACAGGTAATACAGAGGTCTGAGTACAACTACGAGTGTAGATGGGTGTCCTTACAGTACAGGTAATACAGAGGTCTGAGTACAACTATGAGTGTAGATGGGTGGCCTTACAGTACAGGTAATACAGAGTCTGAGTACAACTATGAGTGTAGATGGGTGGCCTTACAGTACAGGTAATACAGAGGTCTGAGTACAACTATGAGTGTAGATGGGTGGCCTTACAGTACAGGTAATACAGAGGTCTGAGTACAACTATGAGTGTAGATGGATGGCCTTACAGTACAGGTAATACAGAGGTCTGAGTACAACTATGAGTGTAGATGGGTGTCCTTACAGTACAGGTAATACAGAGGTCTGAGTACAACTATGAGTGTAGATGGATGGCCTTACAGTACAGGTAATACAGAGGTCTGAGTACAACTACGAGTGTAGATGGATGGCCTTACAGTACAGGTAATACAGAGGTCTGACTGAGTACAACTACGAGTGTAGATGGGTGGCCTTACAGTACAGGTAATACAGAGGTCTGAGTACAACTATGTCTATGAGTGTAGATGGGTGTCCTTACAGTACAGGTAATACAGAGGTCTGAGTACAACTATGAGTGTAGATGGATGGCCTTACAGTACAGGTAATACAGAGGTCTGAGTACAACTACGAGTGTAGATGGGTGGCCTTACAGTACAGGTAATACAGAGGTCTGAGTACAACTACGAGTGTAGATGGATGGCCTTACAGCTAGTACAGGTAATACAGAGGTCCGAGTACAACTATGAGTGTAGATGGGTGGCCTAGCTAGCTTACAGTACAGGTAATACAGAGGTCTAAGCAATGAAAACTTACAAGAATGACCAACCAGTTGAGTTCACCTTGACAAATATTTTTCTGCCTGCAATACGCTTACAGCATCTGAATCATTTCTTTCACAGGTTATACTAATTTGCTAACAGAATATCATGAAATATAGTGATAATGACGAAACATGCACAGAAATATGCAATCTTAATAAATTAATATCCTCAATGCTCCCCAATCGTATATGTCGCTGTGTAGGATCTTACTGATTTCAATTGAATTTGGTGTTCAGAGCGCCCAGGTCATGAATATTTGATAGTCTTATGACATCACGGCCGCATTTTAACTACTTTACTTGCAGTCGGGTAGGGGGGGATTGGTCATCGTATCCGCTTAACCCAAGGTTTATGGCAAAGGCCAGTCCATATCTACCCCGCAGTGTGGTGCCAATCTGGCGGGAGTGCGGCAACATCAGAAGATACCCCGCTAGCTCGTCGTCGGTTCAGCTGAGCCAACCAAAAAGCTCCTACCATTATGTTCCCTTCAAAGCACTATGAAGAGTTCTCGGGATTGATTGACATGTGCGTTAGTGCAAGCCGGTTAGATCCCACAAGTGACATATACAAATTGGGGACTGACAATGATACGCTAGGTGGATTAAACAAAAATCCAATAAGCAGACAATTCAACAAGAACCAGAAACACGAGAGAGCCAAAATGAACAATTCACCAAATACCAGAAACAACATTAGGGAATTCAACTAGAGCCATTCTGACTCATTCTTTACCAAGGACTCAAAACTGCATGAATATAGCCAGGAAGGATAATCAATTCACTGATTGCCAGAAAAAGATAAATCACTAAAAGGACATTGCTGATACAGTGGTAGCCAGAATCAATGGCAGGCAAATTGGTTAATGTATTCTAGTGATTTGAGTAAAATAATGTTTTTAAAATACAAATATCAGGTGAAGATGCTTGATATAAGAAGTTCAGTTTTTTTGTTGATTGGAAGATTGATCCAAAAGACCAAAACTGATGTGAAAATCAATGGTCAGCAAAAGAGACATTAAAATAATGTCACACAAGAATCTGAGAATTTTGCTTATCTGTCAAGCCAGGTTTTAATGACACGAGTGCTCATTCACTCCCATGGCTCATTCACCCCCATGGGTTAGTTTATAGGGATAGGGAGATCACGTGCCCTTTCTATACTACTCATCGCACACTACTCATCGCGCATGCGCAGTCGACCCATTCTACTGTAGGGTGCAAGCCTGGCCCATGGAATCTCAGGTAGCGAAAACAACAGGTCTCTCGCCCCACCCTATCCCGCGCCACACCTATAGGGATAGGGAGATCGCGTGCCCTTTCTATACTACTCATCGCACACTACTCATCGCGCATGCGCAGTCGACCCATTCTACTGTAGGGTGTAAGCCTGGCCCATGGAATCTCAGGTAGTGAAAACCCCAGGTCTCTCACTCCACCCTATCCCGCGCCACACCTACATGCGACCCGCAGTGCAGTGAGTAAAGAGGAGGAGGAGGAGGAGGAGTAGGAGTACGAGGAAGAGTCGGACACGCCTCGGATTATACTAGGTAGATTAGTCTGACTAGATCTTACCTGTCACCACAAGCTCCAATTGTCTACATTCATATATGTGTACACCTGTATGCTATTATGTGCACCTGTGTGACTGAGCCAGTAGTTAACACATTCTGCTCTACCGGGTGAGAGGATTGAGCACTAACTCAGTCCTCACAAAATCTGCAACTATTCGGGTCTCACTGGAACCTGATCACTGTGAATAGGTCAGTCAGGCTTGTATACATGACTGAACAAAAATTATAATATGACACAAGATGAGTCAGTAGATATGTATTTGGACTGTTGACTTTTTTGCAGAGCCGACTCTTTTCTCTTAAATATTTTGTTTACCTATCCATTTCTTTACACTGGTCCCAATATTAAATGAAATCTTGGTATGTAGCATGTTGACGATTCTGATATATATTTTTTTCGGCCGTTTCCACTCCATATTCCTGACAGGAAACAATATATTCTTACAAACTGTCAGCTGTCAAAATTTATTTTACAACATTTCATTATCCACCTGGTCTGGGAGCTTCTCTATAAATACCTGCTTGTTTATTTGTGTCACACGGATTTCTGTTAACCCTCATTTCCGTCTTCAATTACATTCATGATAATGGCAAGAATGTTAATGACAGAGGGTCATGAGTAGGGGTATACATGTACCTCAACAAAATTCTATTTTAGTTTATCATGGTCAAGATGGTATCAATCAATATATGTACAATTAACACCTATCATCACAGAAATCACTAGAGCTCACTCGGAACATTAGTCCAACACTGTGATCAACTTTTTCAAGTGGCACATCACCTGCAGAGAGTTTCTTACGAAGAACAAGTTCTGTTTGTATTATCACTAAAGGAGAAATCTTTTTTTTCCACATGTTTTTTCCTCAGGAATTTGCACTATATCCTCCGTGAAGAGAGGCGTATCACGGAAATAATCCACTCATTGTGATAATTGTACACGAAAGCGAGGCTCCATGAGCAGTGACGTAACTTTGTTCTTGTTCCATGCGACATAACAGACTGGCATCATTGCTAGTGTACATCACAAGGTCTTCGCAACAACGCTAATGCTACTTCCACTCAACTTGGACATCACTCTCCCTCAACTTCGACATAATTTTACATCAACTCTGATGTATCTAATGGCGGCACCCTAACAGTTTGTTAGTGCAAAATCGCAATATCTCTGACATAAAATGGATTATTCCCATAAAACATGTCAATTCACAAAGACTTATCAAGCAGGAAAATGTAGAGTGGAAAACCCATTCAGTAGTCTATGGGCTTACGTACATGTAATATTTTCCAGATTTGTCATTTTTTCGGGTAGATTCTTGGCACTCATGTCTAAACACATCTAGAAAGTTCGCTGATTAAGAAAAGAATGGGTGCCAGTTTTTGCATTAACATTTGGGACCTCCATTTTGAATTTCAAAATGGCCATCATCGAAAATCATTTTTTAAACATAATTGCCAATTATTCATTCAAATGTCATCCAATATTTGTTTCATTTTATCTAAACTCTTATAAAGGGGCCAACCATTCATTGGAAACAAAATAAGAACACTATAAATACTCTAAATTAGCAAAAATCCAAGATGGTCACCAGATTTCAGGATTTGTTTACGTAGCCCCATATAGACCCATATAGTCCCATACTAGGGGTATAGGACCAATGTTTGTCCCACTGGGAAACGTACTTCTAGACATTTGCGGTATGGTTGTTTTGATTTGTTTTTGATAGTATGCTGACTATCTGAGGTCAAGCTCTCCGTATCACTAGATAGACTCTCAGCAATCTCTGTTTCGGTATCAGTCGATACATTCTCAGCAGTCTCTGTATCAGCATCCCCCTCAACGGACTCCTCGGAGTCTTCAATCCCATGTATATTGTTCTGGTGTCGCATCATATCGTAATGTCTGGTGAACGTGCGTTCGCACTCAGAGCAAGTATAAGTCATGTTGACGGTTGGACGTCGACTGTGCGTGTTTTTGGAAATACGCTCGCTTTTATAGACAGTAACGCCCGTCAACGCTTAGCTTAACGCTTCAACGCCCTGGTGAATTAGCTCAGAAGCTCTGATTTCCATGGAATTGACACCAATTCATCGAAATGCAGCGACGCCCATCAAAGCCTGTCGTTACGCCTTAACGCCCGTCAACGCCCAGCTTAACGCTTCAACGCCCTGGTGAACTAGCTCAGAAGCTCTGATTTTCATGGAATTTATTTGGTTCACATTGGATATGCATTATTACATACTGTGAGCAGAAAATATTTGTCATATACCAGTAGTCCGTGAGCTACTGGGGCTCACCTTGCACCCCCCCCCCCACTACAGACCGAAACTATGTTTTTTATGTGCTTTAGGACATGTCAAATAAGAAACAATTTGTTAACAGTCGATAAACTGGGACCCACTACCCTTTTAATCACTTTGAAATTACTCCTGTGTTAATAAGTACAATTTTTGTGACAATAGGGGGTAGGGTTACAAGAATAGTCTTATCTTCCATAATTATTATCCAATCTTTATAATGTTGGCCACATATTATTCAGCATTGATTGCTGCATCGAATATTTACAAGATAATATCACTATTTGTTGGGTATGACATCACACAGGGACCATACATACAAAAGTAGCAGTAGTAGCGAAAGCGGGCGTTTTGGGGTGCGTGAGGGTGTGCTTGAGCGATTGAGGGACCATTCTTGGTTCGAATGCGTCGGGTGAGGTGTCAAAGTGAAGCCCTCGTTATGTAGACCACGGCTTGAGGGATCTCCACATGATCTGTGATGTCATTGGTGACGTCATCAGTAGGAGTAGTAGACAAAGTAGGCATTTTGAGGATGCGGAGGAAGGTTTTTGGGGTAGACAGGGTTCCCACACCTTGGGGATTTCAAAATTCCAGACCTTTTCCATACCTTTTTCAAGACCTATCAAGTCTTTTTCCAGACTCAATGGAGGCTTCAAATCAGCTATTACATTATACATTGCCAGGAGGAAATTTGAGACCGTTAGGTGATATGGATCAAAACTAGTCAAGCTCAAGATGAACGAATAACTCCTTTATTATGATGATGATGTACATTGAGATCACTGCATCAACTTACAACTCGAAAATCAAAGCATGTTCCAAATTGACAGAATGTTTCAAAAGCACAGAATGATGAACTTTTATATTTGAAAATAAATTCACGTTTTCTTTCATTCTATGAAACATAAATTAAAAGAATCAGGTGTATTGCTCTTTTTTGTCATACAGACTCACTAAAGCCAGAATGAAAGACAAAAAAAAAACAAAGACAAAAAAAAAACAAAGACAAAAAAAAACCAAAGACAAAAAAAAAAGACAAAAAAAAAATTAAATGAAATGGCTGAAAAGTGTTCTAGTTCTGCAAAATCTTGATTGGAGAATCCCTCAAATTAATTTCAGAATAATTGTTCATCTTTATATCGTTTGAACAAGTTAGAAAAAATATTAGAACTGATAAGACAAAAAAAACTAGAAAAAAATACCAAGGGAGACAACTTTTGTACAAGTGTTCTACAAGTATTGAGCGGAGTTATCCCCCTTCAAAACGTTGCCCCTGGAAACCGTAAACCACGCAATTTGCGTGCTGCTTGGAGGAGATATTTTGCGTAAATTATCAATACCAGTAAAGATTACAATTACCAACACCAGTTTGATCAGACTGTAGTAACTTACAAAGTGAATGACAGGTACACGATTCACACAAACGGACGAACCCACGAGGAGATGAATGGACTGGTGCCATCAAATACAATATCTTGACATGCAAAAGTGCTGACGTAATACGCATTTTACCAAACCAGTTTATGTGTATTTTGAGCAAGGCCATCCATTTGCGACGGTCACGACCTCCACACGTCTAGAGATTTTGATCTTTGACAAAAATAAATCTCTCAAGCAGGATTGACTTCAGTGAAATTTTCGATTGCATGAATTATGGATGGATGCTATTTTTCCCGACCCCAAGAGTGAAATTCAAGGACTTTTCAAGGCCGTGAACAGCTTTTTGCGTTTTCCCGGTTTATCCCGGTTCTCCCGACCGCGTGGGAACACTGGGTAGAGATGGACCATCCGTGATCTAAATGGACCGTGTGGGGTGTCCCTCTGCATCTACATGCAGAGAGTTACAAGATGACACCCCACACGGTCCATTTAGACCACAGATGGTCTATCTCTACCCCAAAAACCTTCCTCCGCATCCTCAAAATGCCTACTTTGTCTACTACTCCTACTGATGTCACCAATGACATCACAGATCATGTGGAGATCCCTCCAGCCGTGGTCTACATACCGAGGGCTTCACTTTGACACCTCACCCGACGCATTCGAACCAAGAATGGTCCCTCAATCGCTCAAGCACACCCTCACGCACCCCAAAACGCAAGCTTTCGCTACTACTCCTACTTTTGTATGTATGGTCCCTGTGTGACGTCATACCCAACAAATAGTGATATTATCTTGTAAATATTCGATGCAGCAATCAATGCTGAATAATATGCGGCCAACATTATAAAGATTGGATAATAATTATGGAAGATAAGACTATTCTTGTAACCCTACCCCCTATTGTCACAAAAATTGTACTTATTAACACAGGAGTAATTTCGAAGTGATTAAAAGGGTAGTGAGTCCCAGTTTATCGACTGTTAACAAATTGTTTCTTATTTGACATGTCCTAAAGCACATAAAAAACATAGTTTCGGTCTGTAGTGGGGGAGGGGGGGTGCAAGGTGAGCCCTAGTAGCTCACGGACTACAGTAAGAAGTTGCACATTCATACCAATATTTCTTGATAATAACGTCGAAAACAGGTTAATATCCATGCAAACGAGTTCAGATGAACAGTTGTCTCAACTGTAATGCATTTCAAACCCAAACTATTTGCGCACATTTCGATTACATGTTTAAAATAATGTTGAATAACAAAAAATCATACAGATCGGCTAAAAAAAGGCGGCCATTTTGAAATTCAAAATGGAGGCCCTAAATGTTAATGCAAAAACTGGCACCCATTTTTTTCTTAATCAGTGATGTTTCTAGGTGTGCTTAAACATTGGTGCCAAGAATCTACCCAAAATTTTGCTTTTTTTACATAAGCCCACAGACTACAGGCAAGTTTTGCTTGAACTCCGGATATTTCAGTCGTCTTTCATTTCGGAGATAAGCCTAAGTCTCATGTATGCGGCATGAGACTCGTGTATTTGGCATTTGTCTCACACTCTCATGCAGCTATCTCACACAAAGATGGCATTTCATGAAATTATTTCCAAAATATATAGTCAATAATCATTAAAAATTTCAGAAAAGTAGTCAGTAATTTTAAAAATGTCCTGAAAAGGCTCAGTAAAGGGTAAAATGTATAATGGTAGGCTGTTATATGAAAAATAAAATGCAAAAAAAATGTGTAAAATAATGCCAAGAATTTTGCACTTTTCACGAGACTCCTATCTCTTGGGCAGATATACCCTATTTCTTGTAAGTTTTCAAACAGCATTTCTTGTATGTTTTCAATCCATCTTTATATCAACTGAGGCTAAATACTGTGGCATGGATATGGTATTTATCCCAAGAACTGAAAAGATACATTGTTAGTGAAATTCGTAGAACGTTAGCAGGATTTCTCTCCAAAGTTGCCTGAAGTTAATTTTCGCCGTCTGAATATTTTGAACAAATAGGGTACCCCGGTACCCAAATCTCATGCCTTGACAAAATTAGAAGTTCCTTCATCCATGATGTGTGAGAGTTCAGGCCATCCTAGCATTTGATCTACTGTCTACAGGTGTAAAGTCATCTTCACAAATCCAGGTAAATCCTAAATCCTCACAGAGGGTTCACCTGGACATTTTTGGGTGATTCAAACGAGTTGATGCCTCTATTATTCAATCTTGTACAGTTCACCCCCCCCCCCCTCCTCTTGTTTTGAATTAGAAAGTCGGTTTCCCAAGCCTGCAATTTTTGCTCTGTCTGCCGATGTCGATTTCAGACCAACATCAAAGTAGCAATAAAATTCAAATCTGTCACATCTCATACCTCGCAGCAGATTGGCATAATCAGCTAGCTCAGCGCGTTCACTGATTGGTTTTGATTTAGAGGAAACCACTTGATCTATTTATACCCAGAACTGCTATAGATGAGTAACTAACCAAGCCAGTGTATCGATCGTTAGGATCATTACACTGGCTTGTGAGGATGGTGTAAAGTAGGCAGTTTAGAAATGGTACAGATCTGCATTGTTGAATGAGGCATTTCCGGAGCAGCACTAACAGTAAACATGTTCAACATCAGAACACCTACATGGCCATCAATGGAGGTACAACAAATCAATCCATGCCTCATAAATTTTCTAGATAGAAATCTGAACTATGCAAAATATATTTTTCCAGTGTATGACAAGTGGCATACATAGGAACAGTTTAGACAGTATATTAACTTCCCTTGTCAAACTGTCTCGCTTCACAGCATGGATACAACTGGTGAATTATTTTTTTAAAACATGTTTGACCACAGAGAAACTTGAAATTTATGATGGCAATAAAATATCTATCTTTTCATACTTTCACTTGCCAACGTTGACTATGGAAGGCCAATGCCGCTAAATACAAAAGTCGAATGACCATGCTACTGTCAACCGAAAACACAACACACCAAGCATGCCAAGTGGGTTTGATCAGTTTTATTCTTAATGAAATCATCATCCAAAACTGCATAAAAAATTACATGACCAGTGTGAGTGAGTGAGTGAATATGATTTAACGTCGCTTTCAACACTATTTCAGTCATATCACGACATTGGTTCCAAAGTTCCTTTTCACACCGGGAAACCACATGGGTAGGGTCCTATTCCTTGTAACACCTGAGACCTCACGGGTGAGCACCCGAGACCTCACGGGTGAGCACCCGAGACCTCACGGGTGAGGTCCCAGGGATGTCATTAGAACGCGGTAGGCGTCCTTATTTGGCCTCCTGCTGTGACCAAAATGGCCCAAAACAGCCGCCTAGCTACTTCTCCTGTAATTTCTATATCTGAAACACTAAAGGTTAACTATTATGGCCACCTACTTTCATGCCTCCACCGGATACTTCAAAAGTTAGTGACATCCCTGAGGTCCTATTCCTTTTCATACCCGGGATCCCCACGGGTGCCCCAGTTAGCCGTCTCTTACGACAAGCTCTCTGAGGAGATGAGACCTATTCTAAGACCATGACCTTGAGTGTGCACAAAAGTACAAATTGACGAGCAAATCTAAATTAAGCAGGGTTTAAAAGCGACTAAAAACTGGTAAAACTAGCAGCATAGTGATTTGAAAACCTGGAGGTGAAACTTTATAGGTTTAAGACCCCCCCTGTCAGGTCGTAAACTGACATGCTAACATCACGTGATGTGCTGTGTTTTACAACAAGTAGCCCAAGAAGTTTAATCTATTAATGGACAATTTTGCCAAACGAATAATGTCAAGTCAAATGAACATAATGAAGTCGAACCTGCTCTAGTCATGATGCTAGTCAAAAAATTAATGAAGAGGACACTGGTCACCGTTGGCACGAGAGGGGACATGATTTGCAAGTTATCAGATCACGTCAATACATGTATTTAATTGTCATTCAATATTATCTATTTCCACAAATTTTCAGTAGCCGAGGGTGTGTACATTTGTATAGATCTCTTATGAATGCCTGATTTCATGCACTCTGGGCCTAAGCCCACATACTGGACGTTTGTAATTTTGACGATGTTTGCCTTTCATATGTGACCCTACTCTAATTTTCTGAATATACATCTATACATACGTGTGTCCTTTACCTGCAAAACTGTTCATGCAGATACAAATATGTACAATTTAAAAAGTAGCTTCAAAGCAACTAATGTATTAACTGGAAATGAAGAAATATTTTAATAAATATACATGCATGTGCATACATGTACAGAAATTATACATGTAGGATGGGAATGATTTCTCTTACAGGAAAATCAAGTAATAAATGTTCACTGTGACCTCCAAATCAAATATCAACCTGGATCAATCAATCAATCAACAAACCAATCAATCGGGTGAGGGAAATTACAAACCATATACATTGATCACACAACTATTTATGCCACCTCATGTGTAAAACCATTGAAATCTGTTTCAATACATTTACACGCAATGTTGTAATCTTCATGACTTTATCATTCTGGAAATATCACTGATTGTAATAGCTTGTCATTTCCACTGATTTTAATAACATGTCAAGTCTAGGGTGAACGCATGAGTGAATAGAATTTAACGTCGCTTTCAACAATATTTCAGCTATATCGCGACGACCCAACTAAGCACCACCCAGTCAAGTTGCGTTCCTGCTACTTCAAAGAAGAAATCTTTGAAGCAGCATGAACCAGACACCCCCCATTGGGTCACTGGGTGGGACGCCGCTTAATCTAGGAATTAGAAGGATCGGACTCAGGACTCCTGTAGGTGAGAAACTATCCCTCATGTCAAAGGGAGTTGTATAAGAATTCCTGTAAAAATGTTATGTGAGCTTTCAGAATTTATATGGGACCAAGACACCGGGTAGGGCCCAGGAAGTGAGAACCCATCCCTGGCACAACAGTTCATAGGCTAGATTGGTTAAAAAAAATTGTTGTCAAAATTTAGAAAGTGTACTGAGTTTAATACATGTATCCCGTGTTTTAGAATAAGACTCCAAACACAGGAAATGCTGTGTGGCCTGTATGGACTGGTGATGATGTGGTGCTTCACTCGCAGGGTCAGATGTTGGAGTCCCACATTGTGATCAGCCTATGGTTTTACACATATCCTGGAGAAATTTACTGTTTTCATTAGATGTATGGTAATCCCTGTAATATTTCAATCACAGGGCTTGAAATTTCACTACAAAATCAGGGGTGATCAGCAAAAGTATTAGAACAGGAATTTAAGTTGACAAAATGGTATAAATTCATACATTATAATCCATTATTCCTTCATTATTTCCATGATTTTAGAGGTTGAACAGATTTACTACGACAGCTTTTTGTCTCCAAAATTGAGGGTGATTGAATTTTGATGGGGGGGGTAAATTATTAGAGGAATTACCATAATCATATGTACATGTATAGTGTTATGGGGTCAGGTAATCAATGCTAGTTAAGAGCACTGCATGGATATCGGGATATCCATCTCCTTTAATAGCATGCTTAGGTAATGACTGCAGCTTCTTGTGTGTTATACAGTTCGGAACTATATTGATACACCACATATTAGGTGTGGGGAGTGGGTGGTTGGTTGTGCAGAGGGTGCTTCTGCCCTCCAGGTATAAAGTTTGGGGAGGGGGGCATGGAATTGATGTAAATACTATCACTAATTATCAGAAACCTCTGAAAATGATCACAGGAAGTGGACTCTAGAATTCAGAATGTTTCCTGTGGAGGCATGCCCTGGATCCCCCTAACATGGCGCATATTGTTATCATGGTACTTGGGGATATTCCATGCCCCCTCACCGCCAAACTCAAATCATCTTCCTATGCCGCTGTGCCAGCACAGTGAGCAACATATATCCATGCCCACATGTCTCCAGTATTTGACAATAAATATGGAAAAATGACAATGAACAAAATGAGCTCATTTCTGTTTCCGCAGTATGATCAAATACCAGTGTCCATGTACATGTATATCACTACAATGCCCACTGCACTATAAATACATTTCAAATGGCTATTTGTCAATCTCTTTTTTGTGTGTACATGTAGCTGTACAGAAAGATTTTCTGTCAGCACAATTTCACAAAACTTTTCTTGAGAGGGGGGGGGGGGGCAGTTTTGTTTAATATCACACTTAAGGGTTTTTTAAAACTTTTCTTGAACAATGATAGCCTAGTCTAAAGCTCAAAGACCACTGTGCACATATCCATAGTCTATAACTGGCTATATCCAGGATATATTTCATGTAACATTAAATATTCTCTTGCATATTCTGCATTTGATGGTTAGAATTAACATCATATTACATAAACCATATGTCATAAATGTATATCTAGAACAAGGACTCTTGGAAGAAGTATCAGCGTACAAGTTTGTGTCAGATCACAGTGTTAGCCAGGAATTGGAATTAGGGTGCCAAAATACAACATTGTATCTACTTCCTATCTCTTCCATGTTAAATCTGTTAAAGTGATCGTAAACCCTCAGGTAAAGTTTTCATCAAATGAAAGGCCAATGCAAACAGTGTGGGGAAAATATTTATTTTAATTTGTTTGCGATTTTATTACACAGAGTAAACTGCAATTAATGCATGGTAATCTATGGTGGTCTGTTGCAATCATATTTAGGTCCAGTGACGTCACACTGCCTTAATACATATATTTCAAAATTTGTATGCATGCACTTTTCAGTGCTTGATTCAAGCTTATGGTGTGTATACTTTGTGTTTCAACACAGACTCACTGTTCCAATGTGCATGTTTCACCAAAATCTGCGAGATGGTGACTCATGAAGTGTCAAGCCAGTTTGAATCTTGCATTTAATTTCCCCGATTTTGGAACATGCACATTGGAACAGTGAATCTGTTTTGAAACTCAAATTATACATACCTTAAGCTCGAATCAAGCATTGGAAAGTGCATACAAAGTTTGAAATATATGTATTAAGGCAGTGTGACGTCACTGGGCCTAAATATGATTGCAACAGACCTCCATAGAATACCATGCTTTAATTGCAGTTTACTCCGTGTAATAAAATCGTAAAAAATTAAAATAAATATTTTCCGACACTGTTTGCAATGGTCTTTCATTTGATGGAAACTTTACTTGAGGGTGTACGATCACTTTAAATTTAGGGTGACAAAATTCAAAAGAAATTGTCAAAAAGACACCCTAACACCCCTCTGACAACAGCCGGAGTTCGATGATTGGTTGGGACCATAGTCAGAAGTTGTGATCATGTAATTCACCAGTCAGGAATTACTATACAGTGTATGGTTGAACACAAAGTCCCATATAAAACAGTGAAACCTGTGTATACCGACCATGCATGGGACCAGATTATAATGTCGGTTTTGACAGGGTTTTGATTTATTAAGATTCAAAATAGTTTAAATTTAAGTATTGGGAACCTGGATAATACCGGTATTTAAAGGTTGGTCAGTTTACCCAGGTGTCGGTATTCACTGTAATATAATATTTAATTTACTGTCTGATGAAAGTGTACAATTTGAAAAAGCTATAAAATAATTAGTGTTTACAGGCAACTCTATGAAGCATTTACCCAACCTGCATCTAGGGTGTTAGCCAGGATTCAAAAACTGCCTGTGCTAAAATCCCATTTTGCCAAATTTTACCTGTCCACTTTCTATTTTCTCCTATCTCTGCCATGTTAAACTTTCCCATTATTGCCTGTCCAAATGCGGAATATGCCTGTTGGTGGACAGGTGGACAGGTCTCTAGCAAACATCATACCTGCATCTAGATTTGTCATATGTATCTGGTAGTATGATTGATAAGAGAGGAAATAGATTTATTGCATTACCCAAATGCAATACTTTTATTGAATTTATCTTTGGTTAAGTTTAATATGACAGCTAATGCGTTAAAATGATGGTTTATATGCATAAAAATACTCAAATCAATTTATTAGGCGTCTAGTGAATTGATCCATTTTTCATCTGACTCACCTGATAGTACTGTTTCGTTGTTCCGTAGCTGGGTACAATACTCAAGCCTAAAGCCTCTGCCTCAGTTTTCTGGAAAGTCATGTTATGGAGAGAAAACCCGCGTGGAGGCGACGTAAAAATACCACTGCTGTCGCTGGTTGGCTTATCCGAGGTGAGTTGTTTCCCTTGCTGCTTGCGTCGTTTGATTGTCATCATCACCTGTAGGGGCATTTCCTTGAAGACGGATACACATTCGGTGTGATTCAGTGTGATCAGGGACAATCCATTTATCTCCAAGATCTCATCGCCCAGGCACACCCCTTTTGAGCCACCAGATGCGCGTTCGGCTGCGCCACCTGTCGTCACACTTCTAACGATTACAGCTTTCACATGATCCCCACCCTCTCTGCCACCATCCACACCAAGTATCATACCCAGTTTTTCACCGGGTAATCTGTGTAAAATAAGGTGTTCAATCCGATCCGCAGTATTAGTCCTGTCCACATCCTGGCCCGAGTCGGGAATTTTATGATGTGTTCCCTGTACATCATGAGACAAGGAGCATAAAGGTGAGACTGGAGTAGATGAACTGCCTTCTGAACTAACAAAACTTTCCAAAGAACTCGAACTCTCCGACTGCAAATAGTGAACTCCATTAGAAATGGGAGTATAACTGTCAACAAATGAAGGGACTTGGAGGTTGTTCCCTGTTGATGAGAGTTCATCATTTTCATGGTTAGGAGGTGGGGCAGGTTTTGACCTCTTAGCAGGCCCTTGGATATCCCCATCTGACATTCTTTTGAAAGTTAAGGAAACCAAGTTTTCCTTTTCAGCAACAGGAAATGTTGGTTGTTTATCGTTTCCTGCATTTTTAGTTCTCAAAACTGGTGATCGGATTGTTCGTTTGGCAAAAGTATTATTTTCCCAGTCCAAGTCCGAATCTGTATCTGATTCCATTGTGTATGTTGCTTGACTGAACTCAGGCTGACTGGTCTCTGGTTGTGAAGTGCTGGCCAGAGTTAGCTCCCCTGATGTGACCAGAGATTCATCAGGGCTAGTAAGAGTAGTCTCCCCTGATGTGACTGTATCATCCCTAGCTTCTGTATCTTCACCTCCTGGTATCTCATCACTCTACAAAAATAGGAGTTATATAATTTAAATTTGCTGAAAATAGACAAGAAATCTCACATTTTCAACAACTGTGAGACTTACCAGGCAAGTACACTTAAAACTTTGAAAGAAGTTCAATCTGTGAGGCTATAAACAATAAACGAAACAAGATTCTCCCACCTAAAGTAAGAAATATGTATGATTTATTGCACCATAAAATGGCCCCTGGTACATTCTGAACATGTACAGGTATTTCACAATAAATAGTGGAGCTCAGTGGGTTTGAACTGAAATGATCACATTTGAAATGGAATACTTGTATGCTGATATCCAGATATCATAATTTGGTTTGCACTATAATCCAAATTAATCCTTTGACAATACTGTGTCTCAATATCAGCGACAACTACATTGATATGTGGGTCACTACGTGAGCTCCGGTTCATTCTCTTGGCCTCTCCCCTATCTCTTTAGCATGGGATGGGTGTTAACTATTGATAACTGGTGTAAATATGATAAATATGGGATAAATTTTCATACTATTAAAAGAAAGAACCAATAATCTTACAATTATAATTTTGTCAACTTCAGGTTGAAAATAGTCCAATTATCCAGGTGAAAGAGACAGAAAAGCACCCCCATTTAATAAACCAGAACTCATGCAGCCAACCATGTGTCAGTGCACCACCCATTGCTATAAGGACTAGATAGACTGTACTGCCAAAGAATTAACTTGGATTATATTGCAAACCCCAGATTAGTGTGATACTTTTTGTATATACAGATGCAGTTTGGTCATTATACTTCCATAATTAATTTCCCCGAATGAAACCCAAAAAGCTTAGGTCAGGACAAAAAATTCATTTAAAAAAATTTCTATCCAAGACAATTCTGCTAAAGGTGAAATTCTTTATGGTCGAGCAGGTCAGCATATTATTGAGAGAACAAAGAAGAGCTTGTTTGGGCAGTGGCCTGTGACTTCAGCTGATCAGCTCTTGGTTCATATAATTTCACTTTTCCCTATCTTTTAACCCAGGAGTATTTTGAACTGGTGATAGCGGGCATTTTTTCATGTAATATTTTCCAACTTATACATTATTCTAAGCATAAAGACACTTTCATTGAATATTGGGGAAATATAGTAATTATGCATAAAATTATGTCAGTTATCACCATTTCAAAATATTCTCCCAGGTTAAAAGATAGGGCAATGAGATCATATGAACCAGTAGCTAATCAGCTGAAGGGGGGGGGGGGGAATGGTTTACTATCACAATCAAGGTTATTTCACTCATACACATGTATGGTGACAGCCAGTTTGCTTGGTGCAGGAAGCTAGAGTACCCGGAGAGAACCACCGCCTATCGGCAAGTAACTGGCAGACTTTCACACAGGCACTAGCAGTCCTCGAATCTGTGCCGGCTCATTGATGTGTGGCTAGTGGTCACCAGCAAAACACCTTAGACCCCTCATCCATCGAGGGCCCTAATCAGCTCAAGTCATGGGTCACAGCACAGACAGGCTCTTCTTTGTTCTCTCAATAATGTGCAAAAGGTAGATTTGCTTCATGCAAAGATGCCAATCACATACAAGATCATTTCCAATGGATCTTTTATACTGAAGGCCATTAACACTAAATAGTGCACACAACGCAAAAAGCCTTACAGTGAACAATACGCTCGGAAAGTTTTCCAGTTGTACAACTGTTAATTGTAACAAAAGGACAGCCTTGGGTATTTCTAATATTGTTTATAGTTAATAATATCAAATGCTTACGTAAACATTTGTTTAGTGGGCGAAAGTTGTGATGTACATGTATGTATACATATCTGCTTAAACACAAGCGAGCTCTTCAGTAACATCTGTTAATTAGTCAAACACTGTCAGCTCTTCAGTAGTATCTGCTAATGAAGGTGGCTCGCTACAGTTTCTCTGAACTCAAAGGAATTATCTTAAAGTTGCCAATGCTGAACTTAGAAAACTAATTAAAATTGCATGCATTAAGGATACTTTTTTCATAGATTTGTCTTCTTTTGAGATAAACATCCATAAATTGAATAAAAAATTGAAGACTAAATTATAACAAGAAAAATATGTTTTAGGTGTAACTTTAACCGATGTAATATCAGAACAATTGCAGAAAGTTATATGACCTAAAATGATTATACTTCATAAAATATTAAAATTGCATAGGGAAAAACTTCATTTCCGGCCAAAATATCAATTAAAATCCACAGATTCTATATGCCTTTGCACATCGGAGAAAAGTGAATGATATAATATACCTAAAACATGAGGCGCTGCCTGATAAATCGAGCCCTTTTGGGGTTGCAATTCATTGAGGGGTGGCAGAATTATACCAACATTGCAGATTACACACAAATTCAAACTTTCTGCCAAGATATATTGGATACATAAGCTCAATTGCAATATATGAGGGTTGGGCAAGGTTTAGTTTTGGAGATAGAGAGTGGGACTTCGTGCCCGGGGTGGGGATATACTCTCGAGGGTAGTGTAAGCTTCTGGAATATATGAGGGTAGGGGATCAAGCGAGGCTTAGTTTAGGAGATAGAGGTGGGGCTCGGTGCCAAGTAACACAGAAGAGCTCCTGTGATGCCCAAATGTCAGTGGTTACTTCATTTACATACTAACCAGGACACTTTCATCGGTGGAACAGTGTGGCAAGACAGGCACATTGCTAAACTTCATGTAACACATATGAATGGTACACATTTACATGTACCACAAATTTTATGCAATATTCCCATGTATTTAAATATGTACAACAAAAGTAATTGATCACCAAGAAATAGCCTGCACAGTATATTCCCCCACACTATAATGATTTGTTGTGCACAGCAAACATTGATCAAAAAACCCCAGTGTCACAATGTGATGTGTTCCGACATACAGACCTTGGAAAGCTTCCTGCACATGAAACAATCCATCCTCGTGAGCCAGTGTATCGATCGATCTGTTAGAATCGATACACTGGCTTGGTTAGTTAACCATACAAGTTCTGGATATAAATAGATCAAGGGATTTCCTCTAAATCAACCCAATCAGTGAACGCGCTAAGCTAGTTGATTAAGCCAATCCGTTGTGAGGTAGGAGATGTAGCAGGTTTGAATTTCATCGCAGGCCAAACTGCTTTGATGTCACGCTGAAATCGACATCAGAATTCAAAGCAAAATCCGCAAGCTTGGGATACCGACATGCCGAGATTGTATAATAGAGGCATCGACTCAAGAACTCAATTGAATCGCCAAAAATGTCCAGATAAACCCTCTGCGAGGATTTAGGATTTACCCGGACTAGTGAGAATGGAAACAACCACACTGACAACTACATGCCACTATCTGTCAGTCTGAGGAACCACAAGGTTAGAAATTTAATTCAATTCAGGAAACCGATCATATATGCACCATGTGCACCCAAACGTTAATTAATATAGTAAGTAAATCATATTATGTGGAATAGAATGATTTGATAGCAAAATTGAAGGAAATGGCATCCCTCATTTCAAGCGGCATGAAATTCAAAACTAACAGTGGTTCGGTACTGTGGGAGAATATTTCAAATTGTACTTCTGAAATAAAATAATGTCATCGAACTATTAGTACTATAAAGGAATATATAGGTGATTCGGCATGTGTGTGTGTATTTTCAATGTTCACTGCATCTCCTACCTAACAGTAGGTTGGTATCGCATGAGGCTGGAAAGCTGAGGATAGGAAAAAAAGTCCAAAACTTTAACATTTGGTGCCCCAGGGGTGCAGACATCCTCCCGAGGGTAGTGCATGAGCTGAATAAGTGTAGCATCACGTATGCTCCTGGAGTACATGAGAATTGGGGCGGGGCGGGATTTAGTTCAGGAGAAATATGGTGAGTTCGAGAACTTTAACAACTTTTCGGAGAGGGACATCAGACATCATTTAGATCCCTATGTCGAGCTTTCTGCAGCTGAAGCTACGGGCTTGATAAAAATGAGATAGCGTACATGTATCAAGTTTTCGTAAATGATGTATTTACATGTATACCACCCCACAACCCATTACTTTTTAGTCCTGAACTGTTGCTATTTTGGATCAAAATGCCACTCATATTCTTCAGAGTACCTGATTTCCTTGCACCTGAATAGCAGGAACACGGATCTATGACATTCCGAGATTACAAAAAAAAAATTCAATGGTAGTTCTCAATGAATTGCAAAAATAAAAGTATGATAAACTATTATTTTGACATTGGGCAGTTCGGGCCCATGATGCTCTGCAATGTAACGTACGTCCTGGCCTTAATGTGACATCACGACACCATCTAAATTGAAACTCCCACCTTAATCAAAATGTTAATTGTTGCATTGTAATCTGTTGATTATACCTTGATATCTAGCCATTAGTATTTATGCAATATGAGTGGACCTAATAAGCCATGGTTGAATGATACAATGCAAAATTGTTTTAAATTGATAACAGTAGATACAACCAAACATTATAAATTAGAAACTGTGCATACCAACCATGCTTGGGACCAGATTATATTGTCAGTTTTGACAGGGTTCTGTTTTATCAACGTCCAAAATACTTTAAATGTAAATATTTGGACCCTGAATAAGAGGTTGGTCGATTTATCCAGGTGTCGATATTCACAGGTATCACTGTATTCTCTGAACAATAATTAATATTTAATAAGAAATATCTAAATCCTATCAAGGTGAAATGCAGATGTTTTCAAAGATCATTATCTACATGCACATCCTCAGGATGCTCTTCATGTATTAGTCCTGGAGTTTGTACATTGATTTTAACACTTTAACAATGGAAAATAACACTTGAATATTGTCAAAACAATCTTAAACATATAAGCTTACTTTTACATATAGCACAAATAATTAACCATACACGATGTGGATTGCATTTACCTGGTGATTGTTTTACAGTTAAACTTGAGCTTGGTCAGGTATGATCCATTCGTGACAACAAATTATGCATGGATGCAAATTGCAGGTTTGTTACACGAGTCACATCGCCATACCATAATGCATATACAGCCTGATAGCTGATGGACCTGTCATATATATTCAACGGTCATCAACAACACCTGTACTTCAAGAGTACAACAAATTCACAGCAGATATACATGTAGTTTCGAACAAATAAACAATTGAGGTTCTCGATTCCACCACGATATGCGGCATAATCATGTTCAGCAATGTCCAGTTTTCTTAAAAAAACAAGAACAATTTTTACCACAATATTTGTTTGCATGATTTTATTTTATTTTAATCTGTGTGGGTAGAAGATACGGTTTCTGAAAAAGCAATAAATGCATCGTCATCCAAGTCGCCACACCCCTCCACATCCACAGCCTCTAGGTATTTTGAACATTTCAGGCTGTACCATGCACTGAATACAAGGGGAGAAAACCATTA
The DNA here is from genome assembly GCA_036873755.1 of Hanleya hanleyi. NCBI lineage: Eukaryota > Metazoa > Mollusca > Polyplacophora > Lepidopleurida > Hanleyidae > Hanleya > Hanleya hanleyi. The sequence goes on along the minus strand of JAVTVY010056756.1, from coordinate 4,835 downwards.
GAATCAATATCTCTAATTTCTTTCAAATGTTTTTCGATGTCGAAAAGCACATCATACCAGTCAAACCAGATGTTGAACAAAGCTGTATGTATTAAAAACACATTTATAATTGGCCCGTAATTCTCTATGAAACATGTAATACCTAACTCTCGAAATTTGATAAGCATAATTATTGTAAACAAGTTCAAACTTGAGAAGGTGTGCTTTATTATGTAGTTGATCTGGTACTAGTGATAGAAGAAATGTGATCTATTGTTGGTCACCCCTGTTTGTGGGCCAGTCCACTATGGTCAATGTACAATGGAGTCATCTTGAAGGCTTTGTTCAATAATATATGCATACAAGCTGGTATTGATCAGTCGGGCCATCTGTTGATAGGATCATTGAAAACATGAACAGCACACAACACACAGTAATGTCCTACCATGTAACCTTCACTCGTTAACTTGATCAAAGCCTGGTACAGGTTGCAAATATTTCTATGTAAAAGGAAAATGACAGAGCAAAATAAAATTTTGCTGAAAGTCAATTAATTTTTGACATATTTTTTGTCACCTTTTAATGGATTTCTTATGCTCAGGTATGGAGTCACGAGTTGAATTTCAGCACCAAAGTTTAGCATTATTCAAGCAGGCTGGCCTGGCTCTTGTGTCACAAAACTATGCCCAGAATTGAGAGTATATGCCAAAACTTATGACTGAGTACTTTTCACAAGAATGAGTCGACTTGAGTTTGAAAAATAAAGAAGCAGAAGCTAAGCACAACTTCCTTCAATCGAGCAATTCAAGAAAAACATTCCAGATTTGTGCCCATATCATAAGTAGCTTCAGAGAAAATAGAATAAAAACCACACAGTTAAAAAGAGAAGCACATCTTCTTGATGCAATTTAGTCACTGATATTAACAGGATTCAAGAGAAATCTGCATTTGACATAGAACACTGCTGATCATAAATTTTTACCAATGATTGGATTACCGTGTGAGGATGTGCTGCAAGCTGTATTGTCAGTCTTTTCTCCAGGATATTACTATCTCCATGGGAGAACTTAAAGTGTAACGGTGGCACTTGTGTTAGTGTATGTTGATTCAAGAAACGATGTGAATAACAAAACGTATTAAAGTTTTCTCCCAACATTTCACTCGTATTCGGATCCAAAAGATTCAAAGGCAGCTTTCTACAGTGGGAGAGAAATCTGCACTGCCTCTTTTGACGTCAGAGATGACTTTAACGATGTCATACTTCGAGCATCCTGCACCACCTGTGGGACGTCGCGGCAATGCAAAGAATGAAACAGATTTGTAAAAATGTTGCGTTGTGACGTGGATTATCGTTCCATAATAACGTCACAAGTTCCGACATTATTGTGGCGCTGTGCATTACAATAACTTTAGTATCGTTGAAATTGTAAAACTAAAGTCGTAAAACAAGAAACAGGGTATAAATTCTGTAATTTGGAAGATTGTCTTGGATATGAGGTAAACTTGCAAAAGTACCACAGTTACACTTTAAGCAACAGCTTTTCCCAAATTTTGATAACATTTCAACTTTTCTACCTTTGTATACTTGTGTAGGTACATGTATATACATGAAATAGACACAGTATGCCATAATTTATATACAGCAAAGCTTCTGATCAATATATAGTTAACATATCATATGAACATTCAATGTCATGTGGTCCTACATTGTTGAATGAAAACGTATACACAGGTATATTATTGCACTACATAGCTGCAGTTTATCTTACACATAATACAAATATGATCAGGCATACATGTATACAAAAAAATGTTAGGGTGGTCCAGATTCAGGTTAACTTATTAAACTTTGAGTACGAACAAACCTGCAAATTATCAGTGCAAACTGTTTCAAAAGAATAATAAAGCAACATTTGAATGATATAAAAACATGATGCACATAGTTATAAGTTCAGAATATTCAATACTTCTATCAGCGGTTCACAGATACTATCAGAATAATGCAAAAGCATGAAAAACAAAATATTATAATAGCGAATACCCAAACTATAGCTAATTCTTACCATGAAAGTTTCTCTCTGACACACATAAACATGTAGCTAAGTAGATGTCATTCCTAGAGGATATGACAAACACTCCATGATCGCGGTGTTCATGCAGCCATAAACCATGTGTTCATCCTGGGCCTATTTTAATCCACTGGAATTCTCGTCTATATTCAATATTCATAGCCTACATGTAGACATTGATTATTTTAGCCAGGGTGTAACACGATTGGTCTAGCACCTTAAACTTTCTGCGACCAGATATTGCCCACACTCCGTACAGGTACATGTATGTGTGATTTTCATTAACTGGACAACACATGTGGGGTCAAAATAAACACCTCTGCCATACAAACATCCCTCTGTCGGCGAGTAATGTCCTCCGTGGCTCGACCGTGCATTACAAGTACCTGGCATGAGATGACCCAATCCATACATAATACATATATCTACTACACACATCTCTACACCTATAAATTAAGGCTGACCAGTTAATTATAGCGACAATCAGAGATATGAGAGCCAGACTCATGGCCAAGCAGGCTCACTGTACACCGGTCCTGCTGGCTAGCCCAATAACAGAACCTATACAGGGAGAAGTCTGTGTAAATTGTAGGATGGGCCTCCCTTTTTCTGCTTCAAGATTGATATAGGCATGTTACAGGAGAATGCAACATTAGCATTACATGCTGGCCTGTAGGCCCCATATAGGGGTTTAACTCGAGAGGTTAAACAATACAGCATTAACATTGGAGTCTCGAGCATTCTCTGCAGAATTTGTAAATGAACAACACATCATTGTGAGTTAACTTGCAATCTATCTTACAATTACCGTTGTTTTTGATCACTGAAAAACTCTTGAACCAATCTGATTAATAATAGCATTTAGTGAACTAAACTGCACTAGTTTACAAGGCGTACATGTACAAACATCAACACACGTTGTCTGCATGGCTCCATAACTACATAATTTGTTCTACCCCATCCTGGTCCCCTTGTCAGAACCTGAGCATGCACCCATGCCGACTCCTTGGCCTGTCACCATAACACTACCTGACCTCTCAACATTGCCAATTAGCATCCAGGGACATATGAAGCCAGTGTCTTGAACAGCCATGTTGCATCACTATGAATAACCAGCTAGACTGGCATCAGTATCCTGACCTGGCATTGCATCAACGTCAACACCTAGTGGTCAATTCTGGCATCAGTATCCTGGCCTGACCTGGCACCAATATCAACACCCAGCTGGTCTGGCATCAGTAACCTGACCTGACCCGACTATGCACTAATGTCAACACCCATCTGGTCTGACATCAGTACCTGATCTGATCTTGCACCAGTGTCCACACCTTAGCTGGTCTGGTATCAGTATCCTGACCTGACCTGGTACCAATGTCAACACCTATATGGTCTGACAACAATGTCCTGACCTGACCATTCCCTTACACCAATGTCAACACCCAGCTGGTTGGGCATCAGTATTGTGACCTGATCTTGCACCAATGTCAACACCCAGCTGGTTGGGCATCAGTATCCTGACCTGATCTTGCACCAATGTCAACACCCAGCTGGTTGGGCATCAGTATTGTGACCTGATCTTGCACCAATGTCAACACCCAGCTGGTTGGGCATCAGTATCCTGACCTGATCTTGCACCAATGTCAACACCCAGCTGGTTGGGCATCAGTATCGTGACCTGATCTTGCACCAATGTCAACACCCAGCTGGTTAGGCATCAGTATCCTGACCTGATCTTGCACCAATGTCAACACCCAGCTGGTTGGGCATCAGTATTGTGACCTGATCTTGCACCAATGTCAACACCCAGCTGGTTGGGCATCAGTATCCTGACCTGATCTTGCACCAATATCAATACACAGCTGATCTGGTATCAGTATCTGACCTGATCTTGCACCAATGTCAACACCCAGCTGGTCCAGCATCAGTATCCTGACCTGATCTTGCATCAATACACAGCTGATCTGGTATCAGTATCTGACCTGATCTTGCACCAATGTCAACATCCAGCTGGTCCAGCATCAGTATCCTGACCTAAACTTGCACCGATGTCCACACCCAGCTGGTGTGGCATCAGTATCCTGACCTGATCTTGTACCAATTTCCACACCCAGCTGGTCTGACATCAGTATACTGACTTGATCTTGCACGAATGTCAGCACCCAACTGGTCCAGCATCTGTCTCCTGACCTGATCTTGCACCAATGTCAACACCCAGGTGGCCTGACAACAATGTCCTGACCTGACCATTCCCTTACACCAATGTCAACACCCATCTAGTCTGGCATCAGTACCTGACCTGACCTTGCATGAATGTCAACACTCAGCTGGTCTAGCATCCGTATCCTGACCTGATCTTGCACCGGACCTTGCAACAGACCCAGCTGGACTGGCATCTGATATCCTGATCTGCCCTTGCATCAGACCTTGCAACAGACCCAGCTGGGATGGCATCTGTTTTCTGATCTGCCCTTGCACATCTGGCCTGGCATATTGACCCAACCTTGCAACATTCAACACCCAGCTGATCTGGCATCAGTATCCTGATATGGCATCCTGCACTTGTAAAAGCTGAGTGTAGTGCATCAGAGCCATGCGAAAGTGTTGGCAGTTTATACTTTTTTTTAAACGTTTTGCTTCATCTTCGACCTTTTCTCATAATTTCAATATAAATAGAATATAGAAAACTATCAAGGACACAGACTACTCATTGTCTAGAGCAGTTCCCAAACTGTAATTCAGAATGTTCAATCTATAAATGTACATATACCTGTATACCTGCAAGTGTTT
>JAVTVY010056755.1:0-29378 GCA_036873755.1 Hanleya hanleyi | reverse complement strand
GGAGCAGTCTTTTAACATAGAGGCAAGTCGCTGCCGTACTGACACTATCCGAAGTGTTCCCTATCTCCACTCGTGCCGCGAACTCGGTTTAGTAACGGATCAAAGGGCATGTCGAGTCCGTGTCACCAATGGAGACAGTCATATCTTGACATAATCGGAGGGACGAGTGGGAGAATCGAATTGACAATCCACTGAAGCTTGAATAACTATATGTGCACTGCCCACAAAATCTCACCTTGGAGCTGCCCTTCGCTCAAGCCCGCATCCAAAATCTGTCAGAAGATGACGTCACGAGGTTACGCGCGGAGAGACTTCGGATATTAGTCCGGCAGATATGTAACAAAAAATGGGTCGATTGTGCACTTTGTGATAAAAGCATGAAACTTTGCACAGTGACAAAGAAACACATATTATTCATTTTTAGAGGGGGAGTCCGGCTTGAAAATCCGTAGTTGGCCGCCATCTTGGATTTCAAAATGGCCGCCATTAGAAACCATCAAATTCGCAAATCGGCACTTCTAGGACACATAGAAGGTTAATTTAAACCGCTATACCCACATTTGCGTACCCAAGGAAGTTGATTACCACACTTTTGCTGCACCAGAACGGATGGATTTTAAGATGGCGGCCATTGTTTTTCAAAATGGCTGCCGAGAATCACTTATTTCGATGGTTATGTGACGTAGGTGAATCGATAGACAAAAATCTACTTTTGGGTGACTTAAAATGATTTTTTGGCATCAGTAGACACTCATTCATGTAGTTGATACCTGCAATATATAAACTTAGTCATATTTTAGAGAGAAATTCCAGCACAATGTGGGTTAACCTTGCTGCATCTACAGTTTATCATGCAGCCACATCAGCTACTACTGATAGAATGCGCTGGCTTCTGAAAATGGACATCAAACTGGCTGTCATTCATCTTTGGTATCAGTTCCCTATTCAAACTTACTTAGAGAAGCTTCTCCTGAAGAACAGAGAGAAACCAAGTCCAAATGAGACGGGCCTGAACGGCAGGCCTACACGCACTCCATTCGGTTGGGAGCTCTTCCAGACCTCTACAAACATCAATAGTCCCATTGCTACTTGTATGATCAAACAGTAACACAGAATAACCTCGTAAACAATAGCATTCTTCGACGAGGTCGACCCTGGCTCAACTTTCGGCAACTCGCGGCACAGTGGACTTAGTTGAGTCAGTTGAGTATGATTAGGTCATACATGTACATGGACTAGATACGTTCCTTGGCGAGCTTTTTATGGTTAAAAATCCCCGTTAGTACACCATCTTGGATATCAAGTTTTTCGCCATCAGCGAACATTGAAGCCTAAAATGGATATCTGATACAAGGCTGGTTTACACATTGCTTTGTCCGAGGAATCTGGTTAAGGGACTTCTGTGTTGAACAATGCCCAGTCGGAGACGACCACCATTATCATACACATGGATACTAAAATACTGACAAAAAACTAAATCTGATAATCCCTTCATTCTTCTCCAAGATATAGCCAGTGGATGTGGCATACTCAGTATCAGTTGATTCTTTCCTGGCGATATTGGGTCCAGCCGTGTCTGGTCTTAGTAGGCGATGTCCTCGAAATATTCTCCCTACACTTGGAGCTAAACGGCTGAAACTTACCACAATATATCTGGGTTAAGCTCTTTCCTTAACCTTGCCTTTCAAGATTACTATGATGAAGTTTTTGAGATCCCGCCATGTCCCATGGTTAACCTATAGTATTATGCAAGCATGTCCAGAATTTTCTCAATAGGATATGCCACTAGTCAAAGAGTTTTAGTCGCAATTTTTTGGAAAGTTCAACCGCGATGAACTGGTTTTGCCATGCATGTCAGTTGACTATGCTACCATTGCTCCATCGTCGAAGGAGTTCCATTACCAGATTCATATTTATCAGTTACTCCGGAAATGGAATACGCTCATATCAGTAATCCATGTTATATTTGTCTAATGATCGAACTTAGTTGTATGATATAGATGGTTATTCACAATGTTGTGAGCAAAGTGTCAGTTTGGAGCGGGGATGAAGCTGGTTCCCGGGTTGCCTATCCTGCCAGCCGAGTCCCCAAAAGTGTGATCGAAATCCAAAGTTCCAGTACTGGCATACAAAACTGCAGGTTGAACTACTAGGTCTTGTTTTTTGCATCATTTGTATTGCTGATTCGGGTATGTGATTTCAACGACAAACTGAATCTATGAATATTGCACTCCAATATACCAAATACAGGCATGACTACATATTTGACTAGCTTGTCAATGAGCATTTTGTCATCCTCGAATCACCATGCTACTTTCCAGTAATGGCGATAGAACACAAATGAAAAAGGTGATGGTGGTGCAGTTGGCCTTAGAGGAAGCCCTGCTGCCCTTACAGGAAGTCATGTTGCCCTTACAAAAAGTCCTGCTGCCCTTTTGCGCTGGGTAACTAGGCGCTGGTCAAGAAGGCTCACATAATTTTAGGACCGGCCATGCCACCCCACCCAGATGTTTGCGAAAAACAAATGACTTCGCTGATGATAGGTTGGATAAGGCTCATTTTTTTCAGTAATCTTAGTGCCTCTGCATCTTCACATCTCTACTGGACTAATGAATTGTAAAATGTGGCCTCTCACTGAATGCGCAGATACTCATTATATACGTTTTGACAAAGTCGACAAAATTTGCACTGCCTTGTTTGCTCTGAGCAAAAGTGATACAGGACACTTACAGTGTGTCTCGTAGTTTTTATTTCATCCTTGTTGGTGGAAATATATGTGTTGAAGCTAGACATCAATACCAGTACATTCGTAAAAAAATCACTACTGCAGAAATTCCAAACCGAGACGAATACTTGCAACTTCCCCAAACAGATACTTTCTGACCTATTTATCGCTTGCTCATTCTGGAGCACACACATCTATCAAAACCACATCTCTAATTTCCAAAGCTTTTTCCTTACAACCTGCTCCAGGTTGGAAACTCGTGTTGAACCAGACAGCTCCTGAACAGCTATAGATTCCTGCATCACAAAGATAACTGGCTAGTATACATGTACATGTACATCCATGATCAATCATAAGCATAGGGAGAAGATGAAAAAGGGGAATTCAAGTAGTGTTCCATATTAAAATGATTTGCTTTTGAATTCTTCGAGAAATATTGGAAACCTTTTCCCGGAGAGAGTAAGGATTTGCCGGAAAGCAAGAAGACCAAAAGCGCTTATGTTGCCAAAATAGTTAATGAAATGGAAACCTGTGTCATAATCAATTTCTAATGTTCCCAAAGAAACATATCTACAGAAATGTTATGTATGAAACAAGCGGACTCGAGAAGGCCAAGCTGCCGCGAAGTGTCGGAGTCCAAGTCCCAACTGACCTCGCTGAAGAATGCATTTTCTCTTCGCGCTTGAGTTGTATGATTGTTTTTATTTTGGTGCTATTAATGCTGTTATATGAATTATGAGCGCAGAAATTCTATTATTGACGAGGGATGAATATTGAGCGACTGACTAGACGCTAGGTGTATCAACAACTTGTCAACAAGCTTGCTGTTTCTTCGCAATGGATGGAATGAGACTGTGTGGGTTTGTAGAACAATCATCCAGTAAAGTATGAGAGTCTTGAGTGAATTATCACAAAGAAGGGAGTCATGCTGACATATCCGCCGCACACACTCGCCACAGATGGGGTTAGTTTTTTTTCCAGAGGGGCTTCTCCAAGTGAGTGGGGATGGAAAACTAACACGAAATTTGAATGGCAGCCATTTTGACTCCTCAGAAATTATCATATTCTATTTCGAACAGAAGATCTATATTGGGGAAACTATACATGCAACAAGCTTAATTTATTCGAATTATGCTCAGCACTCTGTGACGGAGATTAGTCTCCAGCGTCACTAACTTCATATATTGCAGACATCACCGATGGAAATAAACGATGCCACATGTCAGGTCAATTCAAATGTAGAGTATTAGGTAAATACCCAAGATGTGACCTATTCCGGATATCAGCTATGTGAATGAGTTGGAGAGATATGTAAAAGGTGGGTAAAGTTGACGTTTGGCGACTGAAAAGCAACCATATGAGTCTACAGAATAACTTCTCTTGGTACCTCATTTTCAGACTTTAGAATACGGAGGATTCTAGGATGTAGCCGTAGTATCTCAACCGCGCTTTTATTGCAGCTGTTCGTGTAGAAACTTAACCACACGTATCACTTGTCCACAAGTAACCATCTAGTGTCCAAAGACATGAAAAACATTTTAGGCCACTCAGAAGTAGAAGTTCGTGCATCTGTTCACGTGAGTCACATAACAATGAAAATAAGCGATTCTCGGCAGCCATTTTGAAAAGAAAACGGCCGCCATCTCGAATTCCATCAGTTCTGATGTAACAAAACTGTGTTGATCTGCTTCGTTGAGTACGCAAATGTGGGTATTGCCGTTTAAATTGGTCTCCTATGTGTCTCAGAAGTGCAGAAATGCGACTTTGTGGTATTTGATGGCGGCCATTTTGAAATTCAAGATGGCGGCCAAAATACGGACTTAGAAGCCGGACTCCCCCTCCAAAAATGAATCATATGTGTTTATCTATCATCCTGCCAAATTTCATTCTTTTATCAAAAAGTGCACAATCATTTCACATATCTGCCGGACTATATGACACTATCCGAAATGTCTCCTATCTTCACTCGTGCCTTGAACTCGGTTTAGTAACGGAGCAAATGGCATTCCGATTGCCAACACATTCAACGTAGCCAATGGAGGTAAAATACCTCAAAACATGCAAGTAAAGTAAATTATCTCAACAACGATAGACAGTACGGTCTGCAGTGTCCAAAATCTGACAGAAGATGACGTCACGAGGTTACGCGCGGGGATACTTGAGATCAGAGTTCATGCATGTGAAACAATGCCTCGACTGCTTAATGCATACTCCCTCTGTTGACATTTTCACCACAATCTGTGCTACCTCTATGTGAAGAGAAACAGAGGAATTCTACTGTTTACAAGATAATATTGTTGCTGTGTTGAATATCATGTGAAACATCTTAGGGCTTATGCATTCTTCTAAAACGTGAAATTTGGTTTTTGTGTGCATTTTTATCAGCGGAACTGGATCATGCATTGGTCATTTTCTCGCATGTTTGTGGTCAAGATCGTAATTTAAATATCCTAAAACTTTTGTCCACAGAACAGTCCCACGGTTGTTTCAATATATTATACAATTCCAGATTTCTTTTCTGATCGCATAGTAGTAGCTGATAGTTTGTCCACTGTCAGTACAGTACCTCTAGGACCGCTTACAATGCTTTCTTCCTGGTCAACTTAGCCCAAAATGTTAAAAATATAGCTGATTCTGTATAATGTTGAGTCATACGAAAAGAGAGAAAATGGTTTTCCATCAACATTTGCCAAATTGGACAGTTGTTGGCTCTAGGCCAGGCTATATAGCCGAGTCCCCCGGAACGTAGTGGCGATTATCACAGACAAATGCCTATCTATCCTGATAGTAGACTGACGGATGTAGCGCTTTTAATATTGGTCAATCCTTCAACAACTTGACGTGTCATAATTATTAAGACCCATCCAACTCTACCACTGAGCAAGAGGCCTGCCAATCCATTCCCTGTTTTCTACCATTGACTGAATCGGTATTGAAGTTACCCAAACCTAATACGGCATCATTGATATTAATTAGACAAGTGTAATGCTAATAATAATAATAATAATAATAGTAGCTGGAAGATTGGATATATTCCACGAGTGTCATGAATATTTTACATCTCCAAGCTGTTCAAATGAACACACACAATCAAAGCATGACTTAGAAACACACGACTGGGAAATTCAGTTGGATAGACAATAATGATCAATGATTAGGTATTATGTAGAAAAACATGTTCATGTCTTGCTGGCTTCTTCGAAACTTTTGACCGCTTCTCTCTTGCAGGAAACCATTTTTGTTAGTTTTATTTCATACATATTTGGAATTGGTGCTAACTATCATGCGAAATAGATCTTTCGGTTATTGACAGGGAAATTCTTTCAACTCCTCCATAACATAATACCGCATATGATACTTCGCAGGCCATTGGTGTTAAACGCTTTTTACTAAAAGCAATCAAATAACTGCTCTCGACTGAGCTAAAGGCAATATATGCGACAGTTCGACATTTTCACATCCGTGGTAGATTTCCGTATCATTAACCCTATCTAACCGAATGGTCGCTCTCACCAAATAGTTCACTGAAGCTCAGCAATGGAGAAAATAGAGAACCCGATCTTTCTGAAAATGGGGATGTAATAATTACATCACTTGCAGAATTCTAAGCGGATAGGATAATTGATACTCAGTTTAAAGTACCTATTTGGTATCTTTCGTCTAATTATCTTCGCCCCTTTAAGACATGAAATAAAATACTCACGCCTGTAATGATCATTTCAATCCAAGGAAGTCAATTGTCGAGAACGAAATTCCAAGCGAGAGAGGGGTCGACGAATTGGGTTCGAAATATCCTCCAACAAAACGACGTCGATGATATTTCGTTGGGACAGCTCGTTAATCGTGTTAACATTTATTGATAGGCAGATATATAGGCAGATATATGGTTCCCCTAATCCGAAACTATCATATGCCAACATCACCATAAATAGTCAGATGACTTTGGTATGAGTTCTTTGCACTAGAAGATACATAAAATACTAATAATGTCCATGGGCAATCAGTCTCTCTCAATTCATTTCATTTAATATTTTCGTAACCCTATGCTGCTCGTGCATGATGTTTGAATTCATTTTTACCTTATTATCTCTTGAAGTAAATCCTGCCAATTTGTTCATCGATTAACACCAAGATATAATTGCATTCATTTAACTTCGTCATCAGATCTCCGATATAACGCTACATATAATTTAATGACTATTAACCAAATGGGATATAGACATGATCAATGTATCAGTAATTATCTCTGTGCGATGGTGTGGAAAATTTGGTTTAAATAATCAGTATAATAGAGGCTTTAATAACATCGTCGATGATCTGAATCATCAAGGGAAACGTATCCGTGGCAGAAATATTGGATTAACTTGATGGCTTCAACTCTCATTTTGTCGCTGTATCCTCTTAATTTATCTGGTACAGCTGTAGATAACTGTGCGAATATATACATTGAAAGAAATCGAAATCGAAATCTCATATCGAAATGTTATGAGATACAACGCACAATTCGAAGGATTCATCACCACCATTGATATAAATCAACAGCCAGCTGTTCATACTAGTAAATGATACACATATTTTCAGATCTATTTATCATGAATGTGATGTACACTGCAGTACGGACAGCCCATTCGTTTTTAATGCAAGATTGAGGAACCCTCGTTCACTCTTATATTTGCCCATAGTTCTCAGATAGAGTAAACGCGTCCTTCGGATGGAAACTGATCTTTTTAGTAAACAAAATCACTCATGTGGTTAATTTGCTACGTATAAAGTACCTGATTTAGAAAAAAAATAGACCATTCTACTCGTATTATTATATCGCTTTGTTTGAATGTTAGTTCGCTATAGAATATAAATGACACATTCTGTCTGGCCGGCCACAGTCTGTTGAAAAGCATATTAGTCTATTTTATGTCACGGCTGTACCTCCGTTGAAGACATATAGCAACCTAAACTGTGTTCCTGTGGTTAATAATATAAATTTCGCCAAACAATTTTCTGTTTAACATATACGGTCTACCACTCAACTGTGACAGTCAAAATAGGTGAGTTTCCAGCCAGTCAAATTTAAAGTATTAGCATACCCACTCTAGCCTACATGCCACCTACAGTATAATTTCCGTTTGTTGTGAATGAATTTAACTTAAATACAACCTGGTGATATTCCATTTCTAAATACAAGTTATCTCTCGGTTAAGTCGATTACACGAAAATATCTCCCCGAAGTTTGAAGAGCTTTGATGAAATGAACTGACAACCCGCTTCGTAGCTCTTTAAATGCACGCCTGTAGCACTGGCAATTACATATCAAGCCCATTAGTGTATCAACGTATATTGTGGAAGTTTTGTATATTACGTTTTATGGTTTCTAAATGTATCGAGCAGAATGTAGCATATTACAGATTGGATGAATACCCAACGGCCATCGTTGGTTTGTTTTAGGGCAAGGCATGGGTCAAATTAAGCATCAGCTAAAGATATAGTTTTGGGATTTCGAGAAAGAAGATACATTAATTTTTCAAATACTCCTTATCTTGTATTTCATAATTGATAACGCAATTAGACTTTCCACACATATTTGTCTCTGACAGCTCCCATGATACAGGGCAGACGGGGTGCTTTAAGCAATTGAGGATTTATTGAATTATTCATTGATAGATGATGCCTGAACTTTGTTAGCTTATATACGGCATGGTTATACGGTATGTGTCATTTTTGTGATTTTCAGAACCGACTTTATTGATCGCTCGCCACCAACAAAACATACTTTCTTAATTGACAGTTAAGATAGAAGTTCCATCTATTTTTCTGTGATTGGTCTGTTTGATGATGCGGAAATCAGTTTTTAAGCGACACTTCTGTATTATCTGTTCAAATACAAGCGAACCACCATTAACCCTATCTGGCCTGGGCTTTTTGGGACCTGTCCTGGCCTGGGGGGGGGGCGGCGGAATGGCCCCCCCTAATTATTTTTCTTACCCCTTGAGCTAGGGAGCTGAAACTTACCATACTATACCGTTGGGTCAAGTTCTATCAGAAAATGTAAAAAATCCAAGATGGCCGCTTTGATGACGTCACATTTTTTGGTCGATTTTTCGGTCGAATTTTTCGAATTTTTTATTTATGCAATTTCTCCGCAAAAAGTGCATGATAAATTAGTAAAAATTATTGTGGCGTTAAATAAAATAGTTTTTGCCCACTTTCCGTCGCGGAAAAGCAGAAATTTTGAAGAAATATGACAAAAACTTCATTTTTCTGGTATCCTACGTGGGCGCCATTTTGAATTTGTCCCGATCCTCTGCTCGGGGGGTTATGCAAATAAGCTCAAAATGAGCCGAACATGATAAACTATAAAGTCATGGAGTTTCAGCTCTCCATTTTTTGTCGTTCCAAAGATAGCGCAGAAAGTTTGGAAGGAGGGCCATTTCGCCCCCCCCTCCCCCCAGGCCAGGTAGGGCTAATCAGTCATCATTTAGGCTGTGTAGATTCTTTCGACAATTCTATATTCTAGTATGAAGGGAGTGTTTCGCGTGAAACGGTATATTCCGCCACTCTCTGTTATATCTATTGGATTTGAAATTTATCAGAAATATCTCATTGGCAAGAAAACGAATCCTTCCAAATTTCCATGACTTCCATACTTCCCATTATTGTTCAATTTTGGATTTATTTATTAAAACCCTGAAAATATCCAACACATTTGATAATTTAGAGCATGATTATATGCAAATGATCAAATACAATATTTCAGACTTTGGTGAAAAAATCAAGTTGCCCCGGCAAAATTGCAAACGAAACTTTTAGAAGCATATCCTGGACTCCTGGCCTGTACAGGTCCGCCAGTCTATACAGGTTCGTTTATTATCATGCACATTGTAGTACGGATAGATTATTTATTTTTTAAATTTAAGATTGATGGAGCATCCTTCTCTTTTCATCTGTCTATAGTTTTCATATAGAGAAAATACCCGTCCTTCGGATGGAAACACTAATTTTTTAAGCCAGCATAAATAAGAAATAATGTTAACACTAAACTGAGAAAGTTTACAAATTTTAGGGCGTAGGCTTTAACCTTGCTCTAAAATATAAACTTTCCCACACTAACCGTGCGTCAAATAACCACTATGCACGCCTATGAAAACATTATTTCTATTCATTTGTGCTGCTTATAATAAAATGATTATCAACAAAGATATTATAAAATTTTGCTGCCTATCTCCCCTTTGCCATGTTTGTTGAAACGTCCCCCACCGCGTGTCAATTGTCAACGTGCCAACATCAATGGACGAGTTTATGTGGTCTACTATTGGGGAGAGATGCTGCTACCTGGGACAGGCTGCGTGAAACATACATTGATATAGGTCTATTTGTATCGTTTTGTTTATCGATTTCACGATGGAAACAATAGTTAAACTTGAGACTGAAATTCCGTGTTGTAATTTATTTGTTTGTTTGTTCGATTGTATGGTTGCCGAGACCATTCAGACCATTCCTCATCCGTCTTGTAAAATAGAATTTCCCAAATGAACACCTGCGCTTTTCATGACATGAATCGTGTAGGTTTCACACAAGCGTGCTAAAACGTTCCAGATATACGCACGGATAGCAGGATGTAATGGGCACAAGTGTAATAGAAACTGTTTACTCAGCCATAACCCATTGAAATATAACATATTATTATATCGCTTTGCTAGAATGTTAGTTTACTTTAGAATATATTATCGAACATTTTCGAATGACGGTCATTATGGGTATTTTACATGTATATCACGACTGTACTGCTAAAATAACTCGGTATCACAGCTAGATAATTACTTAATGTTATCATTTATCCCTTGAAGACAGAAGCTGTTTATAATGAAGAGGGTGGTGTCCAGACCAGAGTATTTACTAGCATAAAATGAGATAATCGTGTGGAAAGATATTTCGTCAAACAATTTTTGTGAAAATATATCCTGGTCTACCATTCAACTGTCACAATTGCATACAGATCATAGAGGGGAAACAAAACATTAACATGTGCACCATTTTATTGATATAGCAGCCATGTTCACGATACCTACACTATGATTTCCCGCTATTGTGAGCGAATTTCACTCCATTACAACCGTATGTTATTGTATTTTATGTATTTCAATCTATTCCCATATTCTATTTCTAACATTTTCGATACAGCCTCAATTAATTATATTGGACGAAAATCTCTTCCTGGAGTTTGAAAACATTACGATGAAATGGAATGATAAGCCGTTTGGTAACCATTTAAATGCACGCATGCAGTACTGGCAATTACAGATCAAGTCCATTCAAGACTATTGTGTAAGTTTTCAATATAATTTACCTGTGTATGAGTTCTGGTAATGATTTGGATTAACAATACCTAGAGGCACATTGAGGGAATGCAGTATATTACTGATTGGACAAATAAGACCATTTGAAGAAGAGCAGGAGTCAAAAGTCCAATTAAACATCAGTTTGAAGCTTCGATATCGAGAATGAAGACAGAGCAATTATTCAAGTACTCTGGACATCGTATTTCATGATGGATAACGCAATTATACAGTCCAGACCTATTTGCCACTGATATTTTCCAGGATACAGGATGGATGGGGTTCGTTAAATCGTTGAAGTTTTAATGAATTATCAATTGATAGATGATCGTACGTACGTTTTTTAGCAAGGTTATATGGTATGTATCAATTGTCGTGCTAAATTAAACTTTATTGATCGCTAAGCGCTGATAAAACATAGTTTCTTAATTCGCAGTTAAGATTGAGTTTACTATTTGATCTGTTTGAAAACAGATATTTGATGATGCCGTTTTTTAAAGCTCTGACCTGTATTATCAGTACAGAAACAAGCTGGCCACCCTTAATTTGTCATAATTCTGGGACTATTCAGAGAGTCGTATTTTTAAACAATTTAATTCTAATACGGAGGGTGTTTAGAACGTGGAACGGCATATTTTTCCCAAATTGAAAGTCCGAAGCAGTAGCTCGATGGAAATGTCGTACAGATCATATACTTTCGAAATTTCGCGACTACCGTAATCATTGCTTTGGGTAGGATGATAAAACACTGAAAATATTCTACACATTTGACAATATATAGAGCATGACAACAAGAAATAAACCAATAAACGGGTGTTTACATGGAGACATGGAGGTATGATTGATTAAATATTTAATATACAAATTAATTTATATGTATAAATAAGCATTTACATTTATACAGACTTCAAAATCAATATAAACAACGGCAGTAGTGGTATACGCGTATCACAGGGCCCCCACCCCCACCCAAATACACCCCCACTCACCGACCACCGTCATACGTCACTAGTGATTTCTAGTTGTATAGATTATTGAGATTTAACATTAATAAATTATATGCGTAGAATTATAATTTACCTAAATATATATATATATATATATATATATATATAGTATAGACCTACATACGATATTATAAATAAATTCTCCGAATTTATACGATAATTTATTTATAATATCATAAATCTGTACTACATAAATTCTCCGAATTTGTACGTTAACCGTTCATAAGAGTTTAAAAACACGGCGTATATTTGCCTCTATATTAGTTTACAAAAAGGCGTTATTGCAATCAGTGTATGGCGACATTTGGTGTGGGGTAATAATGGGACGATAAATATTGATTATAGCCTCGCTGTATAGATAGGGCGGTCGATGTTACTTATTACAGAATCGTATTGATTTTAGTACGTAACATTGTAAACATGTGAGACTGTACAGTGGTTGATGGCGTAAGAGCTGCTACACCTATCTATGGATGGTATATTTATTATCACTGGATACCAGCTGTAACTGACCATCGTCCATATAAAGTCATATCGAAACGACTCTGGACGGTGGCCGAAAGAAAGAAGAACACAACTGCGGTTGTTAAAGTTAAAAGTATATATTTATTTATACAAATTAATTTAGCAATGATAGTTTCAAAACGAAAATACAAACTAAGCATAGCGATAATCCTAGTACCCAAACGTCAATTTCATTGCCATAACCCCATGAAAGGGCTGAGGGTATATCGATAACAAATGCAACGATACGCCCTGGTGGCGAAATCAACTAATCAAGAGGTTTGATCGGTTGTCTTGCGTACTCGCGCGGCAAAAGTCTGTTTATTAAGAATTTACGCATCTCAGCGGCAGATTCTTCCGCTTCATCTTTTGATAAGTCGTCTTCCTCACGCATCCGTTTCTTAGTCGTCACTACTTTCTGATGAATCGGGTGCTTCCGTAGTTTTCGCCATAACCGTAAATTACGAACGTAAATATTTCGGAAACTTGTCTGTATTCTGGGTAAAAGCTTGTCATATGCCATCGGATGGGCAATTGGTTGCTCCATTCCGTCTTCTTCGTAAACTTCCGCAAGGTCGTTTATATCAGATTCATGATCATCAATCGCTTTATCCGATTTCACAAACACACGTCATTCTCGACATCGTCATCATCATCATCATCATCAGTAACTTCTCCGTCGTCATCATCGTCACCATTACTTTCATCATCGTCACCATCATTGTCATCATCATCACCATCATCATCATCATCGGCGTCAGTAGCGTTGGTATCATTTTGATCGTCGTGGTAGCCAAAAGTTTGACCTGAAGTACATTTATTTTTACCATTACTACCGGAAGTGAAAAACTTGTCTCCATGGGCAATACCTCCGCCCGCATGGTAATACGTCTCAAGGTTACTCGAAGTTCCCAGGGTTGATGTGTTATACATATTATCCCTATCGACGCATGGACAAGCCCCGGTTTTCACATGTTTTAACATGTTGGATCGATTGGCAAACTCGCGAGAGCATCTATGACATTGAGAGCTCATGTCTGCTTTAGAACGACCGTACCACACTAGTCACACGAATTTACCAAAGATGAATGATAGAGTTAAACATCGACATTCGGCTAAGTGAAATGACTCTATTTGCCGACAGAGGGCGTCGTTTCAAACGTCATTTGAGTTGGCTTCGCCGGAAGTGACATCATCGCCTGAATTGACCCCTCAGAAATCTAGGAAAGTCCACGAACGTCCATGAAAGTCCATGAAACGTCTTTAAAAGTCCACGAAAGTCCATGGAAAGTCAAAGAAAGTCCACGAAAGTGCATGAAAGTCCATGAAAAATCCATGAAAAGCCCTTAAAAGTCCATAAAAGTCCATGAAAAGTCCCTCACTCACACACTCACTCATTCACACAATCACTCACCTCACTCACGCAATCACTCTCACTCACTCACTCACACACACACTCTGATTGACCTTCGCATATATTTAAAAGTCCACGAAATGCCATGAAAGTCCATGAAAAATCCATGAAAAGACCCTAAAAGTCCATAAAAGTCCCAAAAGTTCATGAAAAGTCCCTCACTCACTCACTCACTCACTCACTCACTCACTCACACACTCACTCACTCACTCACTCACTCACGCAATCACTCACTCTCACTCACTCACGCAATCACTCTCACTCACGCAATCACTCACTCACTCACGCAATCACTCTCACTCACGCAATCACTCACTCACTCACGCAATCACCCTGACACCCTCACATATATTTAAAAGTCCACGAAAGGCAATGAAAGTCCATGAGAAATTCGTGAAAAGACATTAAAAGTCCATAAAAGTGCCCAAAAGTTCCCAAAAGTCCATAAAAGTCCCCAAAAGTCCACGAAAAGTCCCTCACTCACTCTCTCACACAATCACTCTCACTCACTCACTCACTCACTCACGCAATCACTCACTCACTCACGCAATCACTCACGCAATCGCTCACACTCACTCACACACTGATTATCTCCCCTGATTTGTACCGGCAGTGACCCTTGACCCCTGCACCAGTTGTATCCGGTATTGTGCGCATACGCAGGGGTCAAGGGTCACTTCCGGTACAAATCAGGGGAGATAATCAGTGAGTAATCGCTTTTCGTCCGTGGTCCGTCGTCCGTCGTCCGTCCGTCCATCCGTCGTCCGTCCGTAAACAATTCTTGTTATCGCTATTTCTCAGTAACTACTGCATGGATCTTTCTCAAATTTGGTACACAGGTTCCCCTTGGGGTCTAGTTGTGCCAGATGCCTTTTCTGGCCCGATTTGAAAATCCAATATGGCCACCAGGCAGCCATTTGGATTTCCCCATGAAAACTTGTTATCGTTATTTCTCAGGAAATACTGCGTTGATCTTTGTCAAATTTGGTACACAGGTTCCCCTTGTGGTCCAGTTGTGCAAGATACCTTTTCTGGTCCGATTTCAAAATCCAATATGTCCATCAGGCAGCCATCTTGGATTTCCCCATGAAACTTTGTTATTGCGATTTCTCAGGAACTATTTTATGGATCTTTCTCACATTAGGTACACAGGTTCCCCTTGGAGTCTAGTTGTGCAAGATATCTTTTCTGGTCCGATTCGAAAATCCAATATGGCCACCAGGCAGCCATCTTGGATTTCCCCATGAAAACTTGTTATCGTGATTTCTCAGGAACTACTGCATGGATCTTTCTCAAATTCGGTACACAGGTTCCCCTTGGGGTCTAGCTGTGCAAGATGCCTTTTTTGGTCCGATTCGAAAATCCAATATGGCCACCAGGCAGCCATCTTGGATTTCCCCCATGAATCCTTGTTATCGCGATTTCTCAGGAACTACTGCGTGGATCTTTCCCAAATTTGGTACACAGGTTCCAATTGGGGTCTAGTTGTGCAAAATACCTTTTCTGGTCCGATTCGAAAATCCAATATGGCCACAAGGCGGTCATCTTGGATTTCCCCATGAAACACTGTTATCGCGATTTCTCAGGAACTACTGCATGGATCTTTCTCAAATTTGGTACACAGGTTCCCCGTGGGGTCTGCTTGTGCAAGATACCTTTTCTGGCCCGATTTGAAAATCCAATATGGCCAGCAGGCAGCCATTTTGGATTTCCCCATGAAAACTTGTTATCATTTCTCAGGAAGTACTGCGTTGATCTTTGTTAAATTTGGTACACAGGTTCCCCTTGTGGCCCAGTTGTGCAAGATACCTTCTCTGGTCCGATTTCAAAATCCAATATGTCCATCAGGCGGGCAGCTTGGATTTCCGCATGAAACTTTGTTATTGCGATTTCTCAGGAACTAATTTATGGATCTTTCTCACATTCGGTACACAGGTTCCCCTTGGGGTCTAGTTGTGCAAGATACCTTTTCTGGTCCGATTCGAAAATTCAAGATGGCCACCAGGCGTCCATCTTGGATTTCCCCATCAAACCTTACCGCGATTTCTCAGGAACTACTGCGTGGCTCTTGCTCAAATTTGGTACACAGGTTCCCCTTGGGGTCTAGTTGTGCAAGATACCTTTTCTGGTTCGATTCGAAAATCCAATATGGCCACCAGGCAGCCATCTTGGATTTCCCGATGAAACATTATTATCATTTCTCAGGCAGTACTGCATAGATCTTTCTCAAATTTGGTACGCAGGTTCCCCTTAGAGTCTAGTTGTGCAAGATACCTTTTTCGGTCCGAATCGAAAATCCAATTTGGTACACAGGTTCCCCTTGTGGTCCAGTTGTGCAAGATGCCTTTCTGATCCGATTTCAAAATCCAGTATGCCCATCAGGCGGCCATCTTGGAATTTCGCATGAAACTTTTTGTTATTGGGATTTCTCAGGAACGACTGCATGGATCTTTGTCAAATTTGGTACACAGGTTCCCCTTGGAGTCTAGTTGTGCCAGATTCCTTTTCTGGCCCGATTTGAAAATCCAATATGGCCACCAGGCAGCCATTTTGGATTTCCCCATGAAAACTTGTTATCGTTATTTCTCAGGAAATACTGCGTTGATCTTTGTCAAATTTGGTACACAGGTTCCCCTTGTGGTCCAGTTGTGCAAGATACCTTTTCTGGTCCGATTTCAAAATCCAATATGTCCATCAGGCGGCCATCTTGGATTTCCCCATGAAACTTTGTTATTGGGATTTCTCAGGAACGACTGCATGGATCTTTGTCAAATTTGGTACACAGGTTCCTCTTGTGGTCTAGTTGTGCAAGATACCTTTTTCTTTCCGTTTCAAAAATCCAATATGGCCACCAGACGGCCATCTTGGATCTCCCCATGCAACTTTGTTATCGTGATTTCTCAAGAAGTACTGCATGGATCTTCCTCAAATTTGGTGCACAGGTTCCCCTTGTGGTCCAGTGTAAGATACCTTTTTTTGGTCCGATTCGAAAATCCAATATGGCCGCCAGGTGGCCATCTTATCTTGAATTTCCCCTTGAAACATTGTTATCGTGAATTCTCAGGAACCACTTCATGGATCTTTTTGAAATTTGGTACACAGGTCCCACATGGGGTCTAGCTGTGCAACATACTTTTTTTGGTCCGATTCGAAAATCCAAGTTGCGCTTCAAATTAATACGTTATTCCAGAGTTGTGACGTTGCATCGCACGAGTCGGCGGATCAAACAATGGGACATATTCTATATAGTGACTATTGAGAATATCCATACCTTCAACGTCCATATCGAGAGGTTCAAATAATTCTGAATTAAATGTATTTCTTCAAATTTTAAATCAGTTTTCTTTAGTCCAGTGAACTGCCCCACTGTTTCGTGTGCCGACGGGTCGGCTACATGTAGGGACGTCACTCTTGTGACACAACGTTACAACTCGACAACCGTAGACTGCTACGTGTTTCGATCCAAGGGAGATAATCAGGATTCAGACACTTTCGAAGTTTCAACATTATTGTGCGGATCCCTTCAGTACCATTAAGTATTGTACCATCTTACTATTTTCGGACATAATATCTTAAAAGAGATGCCTCAAAGTAGCCCAGTAAACAGAACAGAATTAGCATTCGTTCCTAATTATAAAATCTTAAGTAAGTTTCATAGCTCATGCCAAAGGGTCAAAGAGATTTGTCTTCGATTCCAGTACCCAATGATGACACGTACAAAAAAAATACTACAAAACGAAGACGAAGAGTCCTCCGGACATTCAATTTCAGACTAACTTTGCTCCTTTCTGTTGTACTATAAAAACCGATATAAGTACAGTTTTTAGAAATCTTGAAACTGCTTAAACTTAGAAAGATGATATCTTGGTGTTTTCCAGTGACCCCTTTTCGATCTTTTTCGCTCAGATTGGAAATTCTTTAAACAAAATTACAAATCAATCGTTTGATCTTAGTAACAATGGACAAAAAGATCCTCTTGTCATTAGCTTACAATTATCGGACAATGGTGGGCGCCAAGATCCTTCAGGATCTCTCGTTTCATTTTTGTTTTCAAATCGACTGGTCGTAAAATAAAAGCGACGGACGACAAGAGTTCAACAAATGAGCGCAAAATTACCCTTCGATGGGATGTTGCTGGTTAAACACTCTGTTTCATCAAACCAGATCCAATAAACAACTAGACTGGTCGCTGCAATCATTAATCACAAAGATATATTCAGAGACGGATGTCTGCTCTTTGTCGAGCCTAATTATATATCAACCGCGAATGCCCATTTGACTGGACTTAAAAGTGTGAGAATACCTGAGTATTACGTCATCATATTTACACCCACCCAGTGTAAGAAATTAGACCAGTGTAGAGCCGCCCTGAAGGAAATATACTCATTTAAAGTCAACATTCCCTTTGTAGCTCACAAATGTATTTATAGTGCCATGAGAGTCATCCGGATACTCTTCCATGTGTATAGCTATGACAAAATATAATCTGTCTCCTGATTTTTCGGGAAAAAGGAAGCGAAAATGTTCTGTGGCAGTAAAATGCCTTAAAATTTTCACTTGTAGCTCAAAATTAGGAACGAATGGCAATATTCTCTCTGCACGATCTAATACCTCTTCATTCAATTTTCACTTTGACTGCGAGAATATACTGATTACAACTGAGAATCATCGACAGCTCTGTTTGAGCATAGACACTCCTCAGCATACATGGAAGTCAACATTTTGTCTGTGCCAATGTAATACAGGCAAACAGTACCGTACATTTTGGTGTGTGTCAAGTTACTAGATTACCGCCTATGTGTAACAAATTCTGAAGATTGAATGACTTTGTTAAGGAAACCAGTCAGAAGACAATGACAATGAATCAAGTAAACGCAGCATTAAAAGGGTGGTGGAAAATGATATCGATGTACTGACAAGAAGTCATATGACCCCACAGACGTGATCCCTGTGATTATTTGTATCCCGGCCACGCTTTTATTGTAGCTGTTTATGTGGACATATTGAATTTCATGACCACCCCTAATACCGGCTTGAGCGGTGTTAGATACAAATATTTCAGAGCGATGGTGTAATAGCCCTATCAAGATATCGGTTGGAAAATGATGAATTATGTGACCACCAGATAGTAAAACAAAATAACGGCCCAAACGAGGGAGTATATAATGAATGCAAGTTCGTATTCAGAACAAATGCCCGTAAGTCCCGACGCCGACCATGCGCTTCATTCTCCATCATGTTTACAAGTCAACCAACTACAATCACAGCGATTTTTGTACAGAATACTTACCTAATTTCTTCATATTACATGGCCGATTATTTCAACCTTGCTGAAATCTGCACATGGTTTCCCCACTGCAGCAGTGAAATCGAGTCAGACTGACTCGCTTGTTTCCTCCATGTTAAGCTATGTCATGATTCTGAGTTGCCCGTCACGTGCCACAATGAATTGTTGGTTTCAAAGCAGCAGAGGGAGATACAGATAGCCGGACATCCTCATGGCATTCATAAGAACTTCACAATCAAAGCGTGACGGAGATACACCATTCTCTAGAGGACGATTTTACACGAATACCATATGGATAAAGAATACTGATCATCGATACGGATTTGATATTTTTGAAACATGTCTTGCTGGCATCATTGAAAACTGTTGACCGCTTCTCTTTTGCAGGAAACTAGCTGTTTATGTATGCCAAAATTGTCTTCTTGAATTTGGTGCTAATGCTGTTATATGGAATCCGGAATAGATCTTTGGATTATGAACGTGGATATTGCTTAATGGACGACGGCTGAATAAAAAATTACGGACTAGACGCTTGTAATTGCCAACGACGTCAATATGTATAAATTTATTCCTCATCATCATCATTGCGCTGATAATTAGGTCTTTCTCGGGAAAAGCTTTTGTTAAAGCTGGTGCTACGATCACCAATGTTAGGTTAATTGCGGAAATGAAAAGGTCAGAAACTTTCTGTATATCCCATCAGAACAAATACGTCAGCAGAAATCTCTTTAGTCGACTATATTGACTGAATAATCTACCCCACGCATCTAACGGTAAGTAACATATAACATGCAACTGTGATGGGGATATAAACGGCCAACGTCTGAGGAACATTTTCATGATTTTCAAGCATATAACATTCGAAAAAAAATGCGTGACTGACCTGTACGTGAATCAACAACAGCAGCAACAATAAGAACAACAGCAACAGGAAAATTTTCACTGATGTTTCCTGACGGCTACACAACGCAAATGATCGAGATGTTTATATCTATTACGAGTTCGTCAAGTGACACCAGTTGTTTCCACAAAACTGCTACTTCAATAGGCATAACCAGCTCGTTTTTACCCCTCGGCCAAAATTTGGCCGAAGGGTATTGTCGTCGTCATGTACGTCCGTCCGTCTGTCCGTCCGTCCGTCTGTCCGTCACACCTTTCTCGTTACCAAGATATCTTTAGAACGACTTACCCTAGGCACACCAAACTTGCAGAGCACATCCGTATGCTCGTGACCCAGAACCCTATTGAATCTGGACCTGATTGGTTGGAAACTTTGGTGGCCATCTTTAATTTATGCGAAACCATCACAGCTTTCTTGTTACCAAGATATCTTTACAATGACTTACCCTAGGCACACCAAACTTGCACTGCACATCCATATGCTCATGACCCAGAACCCTATTGAATCTGGACCTGATTGGTTGGAAACTTTGGCAGCCATATTTAATTTATGCGAAATCATTAATCTTGTGTATCTTAGGTACCATTTCTCTGTTCAGTGTGAAACTTGGTATAGATCATTGATGCATCAAGAAACTTCAAATGAATGACCAAATCAGTTTCCCATATTCGGTGAAAACCTTGGCGGCCATCTTTAATTTATGCAAAATCTTTAATGACGTATATCTTTGATACCATTTCAGTGTTCTATATGAAACTTGGTATCCAGCATCGATGTATCAAGACACTTGCACTGAATAAGCACATCAGT
This sequence comes from Hanleya hanleyi, assembly GCA_036873755.1. NCBI lineage: Eukaryota > Metazoa > Mollusca > Polyplacophora > Lepidopleurida > Hanleyidae > Hanleya > Hanleya hanleyi. The sequence goes on along the minus strand of JAVTVY010056755.1, from coordinate 8,400 downwards.
TCCTCTGAGTGGCGGGAATGATGGGCGGCCATCTTTAATTTATGCGAAATCATTAATGATCGATATCTCTGATACCGTTCAAGTGCTCGATGTAAAATTTGGTATACATCATCGATGTATCAATAGAAAGTTCTGGTTTTTCTGATTGGGCGGAAACCTTGGTGGCCATCTTTAATTTATGCAAAATCTTTAATGATGTATATCTTTGATATCATTTCATTGTTCTATATGAAACTTGGTATACAGCATCCATGTATCAAGAGACTTGCAATGAATAACCACATCAGTTTCTCTGAGTGGTGGGAAGGATGGGCAGCCATCTTTAATTTATGCGAAATCATTAATGATCTCTTTCTCTGATAATTTTTAAATGCTCATGTAAAAATTGGCATACATCATCGATGCATCAACAGACTTATGTAATGAATACCGGTTTGTCTGATTGGACGGAGACGTTCGAGGCCATTTCTAATGGCAAAATTTTTCATAATCTGTATATTTATCACTTGACTGCTTGGTGTTCCTGAAGTCTTGCTTCAAATTGAATACATTATGAATGGCTGGGGCCCAGAGCCGAGGGGTTTTCAGATGCGCAGCTTCGTATTCATTTTTCTTCCAATCTATCTCAGCTACAAAGCTGTCACCAAAATAACACCCACTTTTAACCTCATCAACTTTTCTCCACTACAGTTAAAAAAAACTAATGAATTAATCCATTCTGATTGCTAGTGAAACATTAGGGTGTATTGGTATTAATACAATTTAAAACGATATCATGATCGCATTTGCAAGGAAGTTCAGCGGGAATTCCTTCATGTAACCTTTCTGACATTGGGGCATTCCCTCGTTTTGGTTTCCTACTAACCAATAATGGACGTCATAGAAACAAATCACAAGATTCCACAGGCAGACGTACTGCATTGTACCGAAGAACATAACAAGAATTCCCATGGGTTTTCCGTTTTTGCGTTGTTTATCTGTTACAGTTGTTGTAACTGGACCTGTGTGTATCGTGAATGTCGTAAACACAAGTCCTGTGTTCTGACACACACATCATTTGATCTCGTCAAATATAGGCGTCGGATCTGACATGCAGTATTTATCCATCGTATTCATTTCCGAGTAGATAACCGAAGGGACTTCTGCAGGGTGGACAGTTAACATCAAGTTATTAGTTATTCCAAAACAGATAGAAAACGAAAATTAAACGAGAGATCCTGAAGGATCTTGGTGCCCACAATTGTCCGATAATTGTAAGCTAATGACAAGAGGATCTTTTTGTCCATTGTTACTAGAACAAATGATTGATTTGTAATTTTGTTACAGAATTTCAAATCCGGGCGAAAAAGATTCAGGAGCTTCAAGATATCTAGAAACTGTACTTATCTCGGTTGCTATAATACAAGAGAAATGAGCAAAGTTAGTCTGAAAGCGGATGTACATGTACGGAGGATCCTTCGCCTTCATTTTGTAGTATTTTTATTTATTTTTTGCACGTGTCATCATTGGTGTATGATGACAAAATGTGTACCAAATTTGAGAAAAGATCCATGCAGTAGTTCCTGAGAAATCGCGATAACAAGGTTTCATGGGGAAATCCAAGATGGCTGCCTGGTGGCCATATTGGATAATCGAAACGGACCATATAGTAGTTCCTGAAAAATCGCGGTAACAAGATTTCATGGGGAAATCCAAGATGGCTGCCTGGTGGCCATATTGGATATTCGAATCGGATCATAAAAGGTATCTTGCACAACTAGACCCCAAGGGGAACCTGTGTACCAAATTTGGGAAAGATCCACGCAGTACTTCCTGAGAAATGACGATAACAAATTTTCATGGGGAAATCCAAGATGGCTGCCTGGTGGCCATATTGGGTTTTCGAATCGGATTAGGAAAGGTATGTTGCACAACTAGACCCCAAGGGGAACCTGTGTACCAAAGTTGAGAAAGATCCATGCAGTACTTCCTGAGAAATGACGATAACAATATTTCATGGAGAAATACAAGATGGCTGCCTGGTGACCATATTGGATTTTCGAATTGGACCAGAAAAGGTATCTTGCACAACTAGACCCCACGGGGAACCTGTGTACCAAATTTGAGAAAGACCCATGAGGTAGTTCCTGAGAAATCGTGATAACAAGGTTTCATGGGGAAATCCAAGATGGCTGCCTGGTGGCCATATTGGATTTTCGAATCGGACCAAGGAAGGTATCTTGCACAACTAGACCCCAAGGGGAACCTTTGTATATGGACAAGGTTGTACGAATGTCCGTGACGAAGTGGTTTCCGTGACGAAATGTTGTCCGAAACTGAATCTAACATATTTGACAACTATTTGACAAACCCCTACCCCAAAATTGGAAATTACACAAACTACCTGCAGTTCGGCTAAAGAGCCTGTAGCATGTTCCCAAATGAGAGATGATTACCTAATATAAAAAAAAACATGTTTGGGATATTTAATAAAGATACTGATTGGATAGGTCATCGCCAGACAGTTTTGAAAGTCATACATGTACTGGAAAATCAGATAATCCGTGCCCTGGATAACCTCTCCAGAGTTGGTGGAGAAACTGTAGAATCTTAAAGCGTTATTTATTTACAAATTTAGCTTTGAAAACCTAACAATAATACCTAAAAATTAAACAGTTTCCCAAGTTTACACTTAATATGCAAACATTTGGCACTCTAAATGGAAATATTATAGACTGAAAGCGTAAAATATAACATTTTACAATATGTTTTGCTAACTTTCTGCGATGTTTACGTATCACTAGTACCAAATTAGCTAGAATTCTCAACCATTAATACAGCTATGCTTATCATGGTGATATCTTAAAAGCAGTTATACATATAGATATTTCTGTTTCAATATACCACTCCAAGTGAGAGAGTGAGTTAGGGTTAAACATTGCGTTCAGCAGCAATTTGGCCATTTTCGATATACCTAACTACAATTATGATTAGCTGGACATGTGTGACTAGCCATGTACAGCCATCATGTAGCGGAAATTAATCTTCCCCTCGCAGTAACAGACATTGTACACAGCACCAATATTACTCCAATACAACTCCGGCAAAACTCCTGCCCTACTTTCAAAATATTATCCAACCGTTCTGGAAGGTCATACCTTACATGCTGGTGACATATTTGACTTCGTTGTCCAGATCGAAGGCGTATCTTGGATAGACAGAGAATTTCAGAATTGCACGGGATTGCTGCTGTCATTTAGTTCCATCAGTCACGCAATACAAACCATCAAACCGAGCAAACGAAGGACACACACCAGGGACTCTCTCTAAATCAGAGTTCACACTTTGCCGACAGAGCTAGATTACATGCACCAGGAACCGGTTTTTTTAAATCACATTTCCATTCTGTTTTTTAATCAACTCTCCGTTAATTATATGCTTCTGTAAAAGAAGATGAGAATTTGCAACACAATTTAGTTTTCAAGGAAACAGTTTTTTTCCAGGACATAGTCCGGACAGAATTAATAGACACACACAGAGACATCCACAGACGCCAACTGATTACGCTTCAATCTCTTCAATGGTAATGAGATCTTTTGTTGCGTAATAATTAATTTTTGGTCACAAAGCTTTTTCGTTAAAACTGTATTTTCAAGTATAAATAGTTTCAGGAAAGACTGAGATCAACGAATTAACAAAGATTTTGACGTAATCTATAGTTTGGAATAAATTCAGCATCAGTTTCATCTATTGGCATAGGGAGATCAAATTACCCAGTGAAACATTGAGGGTATCTAAGATCATCGAAATACATTGGCGAGTTAAAAAATTGGCCGCACACCTATCGGCGTTTTGCATTTCGGGTCATGTGTGGTTTAACCCTACCTGGCCTGGGGGGGGGGGGGCGAAATGGCCCCCTACCAAACTTTCTGAGCTAACTCCGGAACGACAAAAAATCGAGAGCTGAAACTTCTTGACCTTATAGTTTATCATATTGGGGTCATTTTGAGACTATTTGCATGACCCCCCGAGGAGAGGATCATGGGTAAATTCAAGATGGCGGCCATGTGGGGTCCCAGAAAAGTGATGTTTTTGTCATACTTCTTCAAAATTTCTGCTTTTCTGCAATGAAAAATGGGCAAAAACTATTATTTCACATAACATTAATATTTACTAATTTATTATGCTGTTTTTGCGGAGAAATTGCATAAATAGAAAATTCGGAAAATCTGACCAAAAAATGCCGTTTTTGAAAATGACGTCACTGTGACGTCATCAAAGCGGCCATCTTGGATTTTTGTTATATATTTTCTGGTAGTGCTTGACCCAAGGGTATAGTGTGGTAAGTTTCAGCCTCCTAGCTCAAGGGGTAAGAAAAATAATTAGGCCCCAGGCCCCAACAGGTCCCAAAAAACCCAGGCCAGATAGGGTTAAACCAGGCAAATTCAGGCATATGTCCATTCATTGATACACGTGCACCGTGTACATGTATGGATAGTTCGGATGTCAGTTTTGTGATAACATCAATGATGGACAGTCAAATATACTTTTACCTTACACTTTGATCAGATTTGTTTCTCTTGCGTAAATCCAGTGAAGCTGGCTCTACATATAGCTTGAAAGTGATATTGTTCTAATAGCATTTCCATATAATTGACCTCCCAGAATATGTCAAGGCAATTAGTGATGTTAAAAAATGAGCAAATTCCTCTGTAGTGTGAATTTGTAAAGGATCTATCTCGCATTGTCTTCGAGAGATATGCTAAAAGTATTGAATCTACATTAAAGGTGTTATTTTACCTGAGGAAAATAGGCCAGGGTCAGCCATCTTTGAGAGGCTTCTAGTACATCCCTAGTTGCATATGTGGGATGAATTAGGTGAGTTGGCAAGAACCATTCGGATGTTATTTTACCATAATATTTTTTTTGTCATATAATTTGACGCTGAAACAAGAGCCCTAGTGGCTCCAATATGCGCCCGTACATCTGGAATTGCACTGGTCTAAATTTCGTGGTTTGGTTCCAGTTGGTAGCTAGCACTCCAGAGAAAAGTCTAGAATGTATTTTTATCTGATACCACTCAAGTGAGTGAGCGAGTGAATAGGGTTTAACGTCGCTTTCAACATTTCTCAGCTATATCACGACTGGGAAGGGAAGGGACGGGGAGGGGCGGGGGTACCTACTTGTAACAGTACAGAAATAATGCTGCCATTTTATAGTGCTGTCCCACTGAAATATCATGCCGTAGGCAGACATGACACCCCATTCAGTCGCATTATACTGACACCGAGCGAACCACTCCTTGTTCTATCCTCGTAATGCTGAGTGTAAGCGAGGAAGCAACAAGTTCCGATTTTCAAATCTTTGGTTGATACCGTTCAAACTGGTGTTAGGGACCGTGTATGCATGTCATTCAAGATGTTTACACGAACATCTACAATAAAAGTGTGGTTGAGATACAAATGAATTTCGGTCCATGTGGTGTGTTTAGATATGCAGGAAGAATATTGGCCTGTGGGTTCATATGACTTCATGTCAGTACGCCGGCATCTATTTTCACGACCTATACATGTTGCGTTTAATTGTTATCTGTATATGGTGTGATTCTACTGATGGACGTTTCCTCCCCGAGGCTTCACCTCTGTACAAATCATTGTGATTGCAGATGGTGACTGTGGTTAACATGGTGTAGAATCAAGCGCCTGGTCAGCATCGGGCCTCACACACTTATGTTATAATTAAAAACTTGCAGTGTACTAATATTTCACTCGTTTGTGCCGTTTATTCTATCTAACGGTCACACAGATCATCAATTTCCATCAGATGATCTCATAGGGCTAATACACAATAGTTCTTGGATATTTGTGTCAAATACCGCTCAAACCGGTGCTAGGGTCCATGTAGGAATGTCATTCAAGAAGTCTACATGAACATCCACAATTAAAGTTTGGCTGAGATACAAATCATCGCATGGATCATTTCCGGTCCATGTGGTGTGTTTAGATATTACAAGCGTCTAGTCCGTCATTCATAATTCAGCCGTCGTCCATTAGAGAATATCCGCGTCCATAATCCAAAGACCTATTCCATATAACAGTATTAGCAACAAATTCAAAATAGACAATCATAGTATACATAAACATAGGCACGAAGAATATTGCCCTGTGGGATCGCATGACATCATGTCAATACTCCGGCATCTTTTTACATCATCTACATGAATTTATGTTGCGTTTAATGAATCTGTAACCTTATCATTCCTGGGTTATCAGACGACTGTTCAGGCCTTGGGGGAGGTCATTTTGGCTCCCTATATATTTTTCTTACTTATTGGGATAGGGATGTGAGATTTTCCACAACAAACCAGAAAATTTAAGCAACCTAAAGATGGCCTCTTGGATTACATCACAATCACATCACATTCTAAAAATGCACATTTTTGGTAGATTTTCGATCAGAGGGTGTGCAAAATGACCCCAGTTTGAGAGGCTATGAAGTCACGGTATGTGAGCGTTTATTTATTTTGTTCTTTTTTGGATATAGTGTAGGAAGTTTGGGAGAGGAAGGTCCATATTGCCCCCCCTCCCCCTTTTTCATGTGTGATAGGATTAATATGGCCATAGAAAGTAATACTTTGCAGCCATTTGTAGCTGTAGAAACATTCACATTATTTTAAATAAAATGCGAATTTGCTCTGTCGGCAAACTCATTAAACCGAAAAGATGTATGTGTTCCATGTCGTGTTCCACGGTATGGGATCTAACGATTTGCTACAAGAAGCCGTAAAACTCGTTTCCAGCAACCCAACTTTTCTGTCATCTGTTTTATATTGAATCATTCCTTATTTGGCGTTTCCGGTCGAATGTGAATTTCTTAAACTACTTAGCTTTGAAGATATTTACGGTTTTCTAACCTTAGTTCACATATAAGTAGCTGTAGAGATGTGCATGGTCAGCAATCGACTACAAATGCGGCCTTCCTCATCGCTTCCGTCATACATTCTCGTCGTCGGTTCTTTGATCTTTTATTGTGTTATAATCAAGGCAGTGGGATCAAACACTCTCGCCAAAGAAATTTTCTCTCACAAACGTGTGCGCACATCTAATTGGAAAAAGTGCAGGAAATAATTAAAATGTATTCGCAAGTAGATAAAAAAAAAATAAAAATAAAAAAAAATAGCTGGGTGAACTTCAAAGATATTTTGCGGTCTTCTATAGAACAAGGCACAGTTAAAACCCCGCCCAACTGTACAAAGGGATTATCTTGTATAAATAGAAGCTGAAAGTAGTTGACATGTTACTGTTATCACTTGTAGGCACGGCATTAATTCATTTATCACATTTTGTTCTCCTCGTGTGTGAGCATGTTTCGTTGACGTATGTCAAGGGGAGTCCTCAACCTATATACCCACTCAGGGTCAAATATTTCCTTAGTAGCATAGAAATGGTTGTAGTAAGTCTTCCCCCTCATTTATTATCCTAAAATCCAGTATTTAACAAACCCTGTTCAGATCCCTAAATTATTAACCATATCTTTTGCGTTATACCAAGCAGTTGGGCTGTTGGTGGATATTCCACCACCCACACTGATAAATACAAGACTGTGTAACGAATATTGGTATCCCCTAAACGTTAAATCAGGACTAAGCACAAGCCCGAACCGAAGCGCAAGTCTGGAACGAAGTGTGCGCGCCAACCCGGAAATGGACGAAAATTGGGGTCTACATGAAGCCACAACGCTCAGCATAAAATACGGGTATACACCGGGTATATAACTGAACAAGAAAACTTATTGATGCAGATGCATCAATACCGGCGGAAACGTTTGTAGCTTATAATCTGCGTATTACAAGCTGATTACGTGTGCAACTGGTGAATACAGGTCACGATGCACCATTATGGTTAAAAAAAACGTCGATTTGTTTGATTATTGTAGTTCGCGCAAGGACCCATCTGTAAAGTGTGGGGTTAGCCGGAAGTTAAGTGCTTGCTGGCAAAATGTGCACATGAACCGCATGTCAAACTAGGACTTTGAAAGTAATGTTCTCTGGTTGACGTATTAAGTCACTTCACATAGCCTGATATAAGAGTTCGCGCTGTCGCATTATATGGGACCCATCATCAAGCTACTATTTCTTTATTGATGTGTGTCATTGTAAATTAAGCCTAGATCGACTTTCTCTACACATCAGTCCGATCCGCGTGTTTTACTGTTTCGAGTTTTTAGTAACTCGCAGTTCAATCTCAAACATTTTACTTCAGACGTGTACATGGTACAGGCGAATAACTTGATCATGTATGATCATCGAGTTGGTCTCTCAGCCATAATAAAATAGTACTAAAGGACATTTATTCGATGAATTCATTATAACAGAATTAATATTAATGTGTTAACCACGAACGGGTGATACAATCCTGTCCT